>JACXGM010037131.1:0-11191 GCA_016801145.1 Umbra pygmaea
TACAGTATGTCACAGTGGGCTATGTCACATTGTGCTACAGTATGTCACATGGGCTATGTTACAGTGGGCTATGTCACAGTGGGCTATGTCACAGTGGGCTATGTCACAGTGGGCTATGTCACAGTGGGCTATGTCACAGTGGGCTATGTCACAATGGGCTATGTCACAATGGGCTACAATGGGTCACAGGACATTATGGTAGTCAATCATTCAAGCCTGACTATGTTTTCTCTGACTTTGCCTGGAACCACCAGCATGACACAGGATTTGAGATCAGTAAGGTTATCTACCTTGCCACGTCAATCTCCAGCATCTCATTGTGTGCCGACTATGTGACTTTAATTTAATTGCAATCGTGGAAAGTATAGTTGGTGAGTGTAATCATCCCATGCATGAACGGACTAATTCTTCCATACTGGACAAGCAGTGTGAAAAGATTCATCTGGCTCTGCGACGTGTGGTTGGGGGGATAATGTGAGCACCATGCAATAGCTCACATCTGTCCAGGGAGTGGAGAAAAATTGGGAAAAATCCAAACAACAAAAAACAGACATGTGGTTAATGATTGTTAACCACATGTGAGGACAATTTAGTAAATTTACATTTATTCCCAACATTTAGATTTAAAATATATGTTCTTATATAGATATTTTTTTATAAATATAGACATATGTGGAATGTTCCGGTGAGCACTGCTGACAATATTCTTATGTAGCTTAAGGCCCATGTGACAGTAGCCATCCTTGGACATGGCAGCAATAGGAAAATGTACCCAAGAATAAAGAGAAGGATTGTTTGAATGGTGGAGGAGGAACGAAACACTTCAAAACAGATCCAGCTGACGTTGAAGGTCAAGGTGCAACAGTTTCAAGTCGCACCATTTGTCACTGTCTAAAGGAAAATGGGCTCCATGTATGGTAGAAGACCCAGGAAGACCCCACTTCCCATACGGAAATCTGATATATGGCCATATATGTATATAACTTAAAAGTCTTATTATCAGCACATATGATGGAAAAATCATCACATGTAGATACAGTGTATGTGAAAATATACCAAAATGTGTAGTTTTTATATACAGTATCTCACAAAAGTGAGTACACCCCTCACATTTTTGTAAATATATGATTATAACTTTTCATGTGACAACACAGATGAAATGACACTTTGCCACAATGTGAAGTAGTGAGTGTACAGCTTTAATAACAGTGTAAATTTGCTGTCCCCTCAAAATATCTCAACACACAGCCAGTAAGGTCTAAACCGCTGGCAACAAAAGTGAGTACACCCCTAAGTGAAAATGTCCAAATTGGGCCCAATTAGCCATTTGTTTTAGCAGGTGTGTTAAATTTGGTGTTATCCCTCTCACACTCTCACGTACTGGTCTGGATGTGAAACAAATAATTGTTGCTCTACATAAAGATAGCCTGGGGTATAAAAATATTGCCTAGACCATGAAACTAATTGCAGCATGGTAGCCAAGACCATACAGTGATTTAACAGGACAGGTTCCACTCAGAACAGGCCTTGGTATGGTTGACCAAAGAAGTTGAGTGCACGTGCTCAGTGTCATATCTAGAGGTTGTCTTTGGGAAATAGACGAATGAGTGCTTCCAGCATTGCTACAGAGGTTGACGGGGTGTGGGGGTCAGCCTGTCAGTGCTCAGACCATACGCCGCACACTGCATCAAATTGGTCTGCATGGCTGTCTTCCCAGAACGATGCCTCTTCTAAAGATGATGCACAAGAAAGGCTGCAAACAGTTTGCTGAAAACAAGCTGACTAAGGGCATGGATTACTGGAACAATGTCTTGTGGTCTGATGAAACCAAAATAAACATATTTAATTCAGATGGTGTCAAGGGTGTGTGGCGGCAACCAGGTGAGGAGTACAAAGACAAGTGTGTCTTGTCTACAGTCAAGCATGGTGGTGGGAGTGTTATGGTCTGGGCCTGCATGAGTGCTACAGGACAACCCTCCCAGATGAGCACCACCTTGCTAAAGAAGCTGAGGGTAAAGGTGATGGACTGGCCAAGCATGTCTCCAGACCTAAACACTATTGAGCATCTGTGGGACATCCTCAAACAGAAGGTGGCGGAGCACAAGTTCTCAAACATCCACCAGCTCGGTGTTGTTGTCATGGAGGAGTGGAAAAGGACTCTAGTGGCAACCTGTAAAGCTCTGGTGAACTTCATGCCCAAGAGTGTTAAGGCAGTGCTGGAAAATAATTGTGGCCACACAAAATATTGACACTTAGGCATAATTTTGACATTTTCATTTAGGGGTGTACTCACTTTTGTTGCCAGCAGTTTAGACCTTAATGGCTGTGTGTTGAGTTACCTTGAAGGGACAGCAAATTTACACTGTTATACACTCACTACTTTACATTGTGGCAAAGTAAAATTTATTCAGTGTTGTCACATGAAAAGTTAATCATATATTTAAAAAGAATGTGAGGGGTGTAGTGAGATACTGTAGATTTCCATATGGGATGTCACAGTTAAATATGTAATTAACATACATGGTCATATCATTTAAGATATTTGTTAAAATGTTTTATATATTATATATATATTAGATTTCTGTTTGAGTCAGTTATAGATCATGGGTCCTCTAGCAGGATACAGACCTAAAGCATACCTCAAAAAGCACCTAAGAAAATATTAAAATAACTTACTTCTAAATCCCATCAACCATCTGTGGAAAGAGCTGAAACGTGTCGTTGGGAAAAGGCACCCATCCAACCTGAGAGAAGCAAAGCAGTTGGATCAAGAAGAGTGGGACAAACTACCAGTTGAGACATGTAGAAATCTCAGTCAGAGCTAAAGAGATTGTGTTTAGTTTAGTTTTAGTTTAGTTTAACCGTTATTTTACCAGGCAAGTTGACTGAAAACACCTTTTCATTTGCAGCAATCGCCTGGGGGAAGGGAGGGAGAGGAGGGTGAGAGGGGAATGAATGGGCCAATGGCGAAATAGGAATGATTAGGTTACCATGATGGTATGAGGGCCAGATTGGAAATTTGTCCAGGACACCGGGGTTAACACCCATACTCTTACGAATAGTGCCATGGGATCTTTAGTGACCACAGAGAGTCAGAACACTATTTTTAACGTCTCATCTGAAAGACGGTACCCTACGCAGGGCAGATGACCCCAACACTGCCCTGGGGCATTGGGAATGATCTTCTGTGAATGCTCTTATTGTCTCCAAAGGCTGAGCAACAAAATATTAGTTTAAGTATCTCAATATTTTTGTTGGTGCCATTTTCATTTGTTTTACTATTTAAAGGAATATATTACATCATAAATTAAAAGCAGACGTTCTGTTCATATGAAATAGTGGATATATAACAAATGGTTTTGTCTAGTTCTACTTAGTTCAGAGTGTTTTTTTAAGTGAAAGGATAGCAATAATTTATGTTCACTTGAATGTGATGTTATTCTTAGTTGATAAAACATAGTAATATGTTTTCAAACTGAAATAGAAGGGGACACTCTGTACCCTTGCCTCCTTTTCATCTTTGAATTATATTTTCATACAATCATAACAATTTTTACTCACCAATAAGTATAGAGGGCACTCTACAAATTTGCAAGTTACTACTTAATATCTTTTTTGTTCAAGCCACAAATAACAGTCTTTAATCTGTAGGGATACAGTGGAAATTATTTGCATAACAACAGCATGTTCTATCACTAGTCAGCATTTATTACGTTTGCAAGCAGTGGGCACACAATAAGCCTTCTCTAATGATGTGGGGCTAGTGGGCGTGGCTCTACGGAAATGCAAATCTTTCATGAAGGCCGATTGGATTTTGCCTCACTCTGACATCATTACAGACTTTCCATTTCCAAAGTGTCTGTCCTTTTCCCCAATAGCCACAAACCAAGCAAAACACAAGCTACTGTAATTACATTTTTCACAATATGGCCCCATTAAAACCAATACTAAACATCATAATTCAATGTGAACAAACACAAAACAACCTTGAAACGTGGTTAGATCTATAAATATGATATCATGTGTCATCAATCTCAAGAACATCTAGCGCAGGACTAGTAACAACCTGACAAACGGACGTGAAGAATACTAGAAAAACAAAGACATATTAGCAAACAATTAGGAAACCTTTGGACCTGACTGGAGCAGAATCGCCTGCAGGGATCTTGCAAGGAATTATTCAAAGTGTCAGCAAAACCCGCCCCATTCCTCTTGTGTTGTCTTGCAGAAATATTAGCATAGGCAGCAGAGAGCTTTGGTCCCCCAAAAATGTTGTCTCCATTCCCCTGTGAATGACTTGGAGCACAGCCCTCGCAGATAGGACCACCCCCTGCCAGCCCATCCTAGTTTAGTCGTATCTGCTATGTTATCACCAACGTCTGCACCCATGCCCCCTTCCAGCAGCTGTCTCCTTTCAGCTATGTTGACTATCTCCATACAGCTGAAGCTCCCCTAACAACTGTGCTGCTTGCCCCCTTGGCTTGTTGGAAGACAACAGCCTCTAGTGAGTCCTTACAGGTCAGGGCAGGCCACACTGGTACTTGAAGTGCTTGATGGACGACATCACAGCAAGGAGCTTCTGCCAGTGACACAGTAGCATCTTCACGATTGTGGAATGTTTTGCGGACGTACACCATCACACTCTTCCCAGGGTGTGTGGGGGGGTGATTGAACGGAAGCCTCAATCAGTTTGCATTGTAGGGTGTCAAAGGCCTGCCGGCCCTTCACTATCCACGTGAAGGTCTTTGATAAGTGGCTTTTCAGGGAAGCTGCACCCCTAGCCATGTCCTGTACAAACCTATATGATGTGATTTTGTAATGTTTTGGCATGAGGCAGCCGCTGTGGAACAAACCTACATTTAATGGTCACTTTTTAAGGGTATTTGGACAAGGGCGTATGTGTGATAAACCGGTTTCAATACTGACACCGGAGCATACTGGAGCACATCACTGTATTCTAGAAGTGACATGAGAATTGGACCGTCACAATTGTAATTCTATTATGGAATGACAGACATGCCATTTGTGATTCAGATCTTGGTCTTTTTGTGGTAATGAGAAATATCTTAAAAATAAAATATGTTATCTAAGATTGTGTGGTGTCAAAAGGCTGTGCGTGTATTCAAATTAATCATGGAAGAAGACCATGGATATGGGTGGTAAACATCAGCTGGTCAGCTAGTTATATATAAGTAAGCTGCAGTTCAATTTTGACCAGATTAAAAGGTTAACCAAGCAATGCCTGAGTCTCTTTCCAAACTTGTAATTTGCCCTTGATTGTTAGAGCATGGGTTAGCTGCAGCTAGATAGCAAAAACATGAAGCAGGTTCAATCAACCAAAATAATGTTACTAGTGTAACATTAAAACTTGTCAGTAAGTGTTTATATTGATCATTTTTCTAAAACCTGCAAAAGCAACACGGTTGTAAAACTCAGATTCTCACTTTTATATCACAGTGAATAATGTTACACTGAGCTGCAGATCTGATCTTGGAGCAGCAGAATAATGTTACACTGAGCTGTAGATCTGATTTGGAACAACAGAATAATGTTACACTGAGCTGCAGATCTGATCTTGGAGCAGCAGAATAATGTTACACTGAGCTGTAGATCTGATTTGGAACAACAGAATAATGTAACACTGAGCTGCAGATCTGATCTTGGAGCAGCAGAATAATGTTACACTGAGCTGCAGATTTGATTTGGAGCAGCAGAATAATGTTACACTGAACTGCAGATCTGGGGCCTCATGTATCAACACTGCTACGCACAAAACCACGGCATACGCCTGCTTTCACATTCACGGTCAGCTGTATTAACAGTAAAAATAACGTAAGAATGTGCGGTCCTCCACATAAACTTCATGCCTGGCATACATACATTTGTCGTGATTTTTGTCCGTTGGCGACTCATAGAGGCAATTAAGTGAAGTGGCAAACATTACACTATCAATTGTTCTATCGTACCACCAGCTGTCAGATATTGCTTATAATTTGTAATTGATAAATTATTTGACATATTATTGTCACACGAGTCTCATTAAAATATAATCCTAATTATGCAATTAGGTAAGAACATACGGGATATACAGGTCTTTCTCAAGAAATTAGCATATTGTGATAAAGTTCATTATTTTCCATAATGTAATGATAAAAGTTAAACTTTCATATATTTTAGATTCATTGCACACCAACTGAAATATTTCAGGTCATTTATTGTTTTAATACTGATTTTGGCATACAGCTCATGAAAACCAAAAATTCCTATCTCAAAGATTTAGCATATTTCATCTGACCAATAAAAGAAGTGTTTGTAATACCAAAAAAAAGAAAAAGTCAACCTTCAAATAATTATGTACAGTTATGCATTCAATACTTGGTCGGGAATCCTTTTGCAGAAATGACTGCTTCAATGCGGGGTGGCATGGAGGCAATCAGCCTGTGGCACTGCTGAGGTGTGTGTAATGTTTCCAGTTCCTCCTTCCTGGATTGCTCGAACTACAACTTCCCTAGTCATGTCTGTTCAGAACTACAATTCCCATAACCCGGACTCAATCATCCAAATTCTGAACACCTGCTCTCACCCACTCTGTATTTAAGCCACACTCACTCATTGCCTCTTCGCGAGGTATTTTAAGTACTGTTTTTCTTCTTACTGAGCATCCATTCATGTATTATTGTTCCGGTCTGACCTCTGCCTTGTTTTTGGATTATTCTGCCTTGGATTTACCTATGTACCGTAGCCTATACTTTGCTATTTGCTATTCTGGTCTGACCTCTGCCTTGTTTTTGGATTATTTTGCCTGCATAAGAACCTGTTCTTCTTTATATACCTCTGCAAGTCTGACCCCTGCTTTTGACTGCCTGAGTGGAATAAACATTATTGTTCATTTTACCTCTTGGAAGTTTATCATTACAGAATACCTCGCCCAATAAAGAAAATGCTGGGAGTGAGCCGTTTTGCAGTGGCTGGGCCCAGGAGGATCCTCTAATGGACCTCCTATGAGGACTTTTTAGTCCGGGAGGCTATGGATGGGCACTACATTCTTCCCCGTTGTGTCTTTGAGACACCTGCCCCTTTTGAAACTCCGATGAGGGCACCCAGTCCCTGTTCTAAGACAGTGGCTCCTAGCCCCTGTTCCAGGATGGATACCAGCCCCAGTTCCAAGAAGGCTACTAGTCCCAGTTCCAAGAAGGCTACAAGTCCCAGTCCCAAGATGGTTACCAGTTCCAGTTCCAAGAAGGCTACTAGTAACAGTTCCAAGATGGCTACCAGTCCCAGTTCCAAGAAGGCTACTAGGCCCAGTTCTAAGATGACTACCAGCCCCAGTTCCACGATGGCTACCAGTTCCCAGAGGGATTTAATCTTCACTGAATTAAGGAAAGACCCCGAAGTGGATGGGGACTATCGGGATTGGATGAACCAATGCGGCCAAGCCATCAGTGCCCGTCCAGACTTGGTTGCCAGTTCTTCTCATGGAGGGCCGGTTATGGGTCACTCCAGACAGAAGCTGAGATCTTCCTTGTGAAGCGGCTGCCCACCCGATCCCCTCAGCTAATGTCCGGTTTGGAAGCCATTGGGGCCTCTCGATGTCCTGGCAGGACCCTGATCGCCCAAGTTCCTTGGTCACAAGAGGTCGCAATTCCAGTTCCACGGCCACAAGAGGTCGCAATTCCAGTTCCACGGCCACAAGAGGTCGCAGTTCCCTCTCCTCGGCCACAAGAGGCCGCAGTTCCCTCTCCTCGGCTACAAGAGGCCGCAGTTCCCTCTCCACGGCCACCAGAGGCCGCTCCCGCTCAGGTCTCCACTACCCAGTCTCGGCCACCAGAGGTCTCCACCACGCCCAGACCACCAGAGGTCTCCACCACGCCCAGACCACCAGAGGTCTCCACCATGCCCAGACCACCAGTGTTCTCCACCATGCCCAGACCCATATTTTGTATGCCATGTACAATGTCTTAAGATATAATTGGAAATATAACAATTTTGTACTATCAGTGTCATGCCTCGCCCAGTATGGGCTGGCGTGGCATGAACTAAGAAACAGTGTTGGGGATAACTCGTTACTAAGTAACAAGTTACACTAGTCAGACTACTTTTTTGGAAAAAGGGTATCTTAACGCGCTACTTTCAAATTTCAAGTAATTAGGTACTAGTTACATTTATAACGAGAAAATTTGTTACAATTACGTTATATTTTTACCTTTACTGTTTTAGAACACAAGTTAATTATTTATTATCCGTTGTTGTTGTTGTTTTTAATCCGTATTTCATTACTGCGCCTCCACACCAATCAAAAAAAGGAGAGATTATTTTAACCGCTGGAAATATTCACATTACTTCAAAACTATCAAAAAGCAGGGAGGATAAATAAATGTGTCCAGTGAGCTGTGTGTCATGTGCAAGCATCTGTTGAGTGGTAATATAATGGAAAGCTTGTCATCGTTCCTCTTACTCAAATGTTTTGGACCAAAATTGCTTTTATCTACTATGGCGTCTACAACGAGTGGAGGTATGTTATTTTCAAGTTATATTTTAGCCGGTTATTCCAAAAAACACGCGTTGAATATGTGCATAATGTTACAGAAAATGTCCAATGTGCTTTAACAGGCGATGAGATCGCATATTATGGGCAATGAGAACCAGTGGTGTAAAAAAGTACTTGAATTCCATACTTAAGTAAAAGTACAGATATCGATCCTAAAAGTGACTTTAGTAAAAGTAAAAGTCACCCATAAGAAAACTACTTAAGTAAAAGTCTTAAAGTAGCTCATCTTAAATATACTTAAGTATCAAAAGTATTTATCTTGTGTTAAAATGTACTCAAAAGTATCAAAAGTAAAAGTACAAAAGTACAACGAGAGGAAAAAATACAGAAATTGTTTTCTTTCTCGCTCCAAGCTTTATTTATTTACCTACATCACATTTAACATGAACCATCACTTTGAACTTTAACTTGTGATACAGTACCTATATGTTTTAGTTTCAAAGTAGTCAAGGCATAATCTGAACCCAAATGTTTGGGGAAATATTTCATAAACCTTTGTAGGACAGTGGTTCTCAAACATCTTATGTGCCACCAGCCAGTCCATGTACTTAAACTATAACTGAGCGAGCACACCGGATTCAACTACTAATCAACTCGTCAGTCAATAATGAATCTGATCTGATAGTTCGGGGCTACAGCTAAACTTTGTAAACACATCTGGGAGGGCATGGCCATTCACAGAACTTTTAAACTGCATGTGCTGAAATGAGAAAAACAAAGGCACCCAAACACAAACAAAAAAAATTGCAACCGTGACACAGAGTATTTGAGAATAGTTATTATTTTGATTATTTAGTTGACCTACAACATCATTATATTATGATAGCCTATATAAAATGATTTAAGTTGTACTTAGTTAAACAAGGAAGTCTACAAGTATATTATTTCATTAATGTTTCATATGATTTTGATTTATTAACATTATTTGTGTGTCATGGAAAGGAGCGAAACATGCCACAATCTAATGTAAAGTATTTCACAAAACAATTTTAGACCAAATTAAATTGCTTATCAGCAATAAGCAAATCAATGAAATAGGGAAATTCAATTATGCCTTACAGTACTATAGTAGTATAGTATATCTGATGTAATATAATTCCCAATTTCCCTGAATATGTTGCCTGATAAACTTGTTGTCAACAATAGGCATAATACCAAACATACAGAAACACAGTTATCAAAAAGGCTAGCTAGAAAGGATGGTTTTCAATATAGCCCTTCATAATCTAACATCCTAATCATGGAACACAAATCTAATATTACATTTAATGCTACTACAATATGATGTGAAGGCAAACAATGTATTGCCACTAAACAACATTATTAGGTCTGTGATATTCAGCTGACTGCTGGTAAGCTAACAAATGCATTGTTTCACTTTGGCCAACCTAAAATTAACTGCAGGCTGCTTGGCAAATTAGCAAGTAGATACTACCTTCATGGGTGACTCCGGGATGGAAGAAGGGGTGGACTGCGTTCAGTCGCGCAGAAATTTCTCTCTCGACATGTCACTCTGATTGGCGCAGACTGTTCCAATGCGCGCTGCACATTTTTAGTTTATGGATATTCATGCATCGTTCCCGCCATCCACACAGCTGCGCTTAAAATGAGGATAGGCTACAAAGTTGTAAGCTAAATGATAAACTGTAGCGTATACCACCACTGAACTGCTTGGATACTTACAGTATCTTTAGGGAAAACATATCACTTATACTTAAATGAGGGGAAAAGCTGTAACCAATCGTGACCACTGAAAGAAAACGAGTTTATAAAAAAGTTTATACTTCCGTATACTTGGGACGACACTACAGCTCTTGGTGGGTGGGGTTTCACATTGATTTGCTCAATATTAAATGCATGGCTAAAGCGATTGGATAACAACTTAACAGAGATAGTAGTAAATCATTTGTTTGGGCATTTCCTCCAATACGACAAATTTTAATTTTGTAGCGAGTAACGACTTTGTTTTGGAAAATGTAAAGAAGTAAAAGTATCAATTTTTGTAATAAAATGTAGTGAAGTAAAAGTACAAAGTTGGCAGACAGATAAATACTCAAGTAAAGTACAAATACTTAAGTACAGTAACGAAGTATTAATACTTAGTTACTTTACACCACTGATGAGAATGCATATTATGGTAGTTTTCTACATACAGTACATAAGGTGTGCAAGGATTCAAGTGACATGCACTCGGAACGTGTGTATTTTTGCCAGTAAACACACATTCAGAATGCTTATAATTTTGCCACCCAACAGATCTAAACTGTACCCTTACACTCAATATTTCTGGTTCAGGCTTGCTCAATGTATTCTCCATGTGTCTCCAATAATTTCCAGTAGGAGCTTGCTCCCTCAGCGCGACATGGACGTCCAGTAGAGTCACGTGGATGCCGTCGCTAGAGGGAGCTTCGGAGTGGATGTACAGCACGATGGATCCTTGGGCACCCTGGACGTCCTGTACAAGACCTGGACGTCCAGTGTAGAAGACGTGGACGTCCAGTACAAGACCTGGACGTCCAGTGTAGAAGACGTGGACGTCCAGTAGAGTCAGGTGGATGCCGTCGCTAGAGGGAGCTTCGGAGTGGATGTACAGCACGATGGATCCTTGGGCGACGTGGACGTCCAGTGCTAGACCTGGACGTC
>JACXGM010037132.1:0-11190 GCA_016801145.1 Umbra pygmaea
GGGGGGGGGGGGGGGGGGAGTAGAACAACAAGGCCCGTGACTGACAGGGGTCCTAAAAAAATTATAATAACATTAGGCAAAAAGATTTCAACATTAAATTATTATCCTTTCCTATCCACCAATTTTTTTCATTATTTTGGCGAAAAGTAATCATCCAGAGAGCCTTAATTCAAATGAAATGGTTTGGTCCTCTCAACCAAACCAGGAGCGAGCAGTACTTGCTAGAAGTGAATTGCGCGCGGGAGCGTCAATGATTTCTCATCTTAGTAAAGAAAAACCAGAGTTTTCTAAAAAGTAAAGAAAGAGAAAAGAATACAGAGAATATGTTTCCCAATTTTTTTAAGTAAGGTGAGTGGCAGAACATGAGTGGAAATTAACTTGTTAGCTTAGTCCATAGTGAAATAGGCAACTTTTTTCGTTTACAGTTCTTTCTTATTTTAGCCGACACTTAATCAATTTAGGCAAACCTTTAGCAGGCTATTGATTCTACAATAGTTGTCCCTGTCCTTGCCTGGTGCCAGGCTCAACAGATGCAGCCTCAGGCTCAGGAGCCATGCCTGCCACCCCCATACCCCTGACCCAACATTGTGTTGAATGACATCGCATAATTGCTCTGGGTCCTTGGGAAGTTTATGAAAAAACGAAAAATTATTCAATCTTTTTCACAGATAAGAATTCAAACACTAATTGTTATTCCACAAAATGACCATTTTCTATATGAAAAAACTGCCTTGGATGCTGGACAGTTTGGACAGTTTGAAGCATTGAGTGACTCAGTCTATAGAAGTGACAGCCAATATTAAAATAATACCTTAATTCACATGGGCAATGTCTCCATGGCTTTGATGCAGACTGAAATATGTTTGTTTACCGACATCTGTTTTTACCTATTCAATGTTTCAAATATTGAATGCTCTTGTTGAATGCTCTTGTTTTTTTAACTATTTTCTCCTAAATGTATGCATTCAAAGTGGCTCCTGATAAGAGCTTCTGATAATATACAAAAATGAAAATGTAAAATCCACTTGATATGTGAGGAATGTTGGTCTTTATCCAAAAACGATTTTAGTAAATCCCACCAATTGTAGCTATTCCAATTCTTGAGGGGGCTGCACGGGGGTGGGAGGGAGCTAAGGTCGGGTGTGGCTCGTCCCAAATTAATTTACACGGACGAAGTTATTTTACAGCTCCTCACAATCGTTTACTTTTAATCTAGAACACCTCATGTTCGATTAGAGGATGACTTCATTAGTTAAATGGATATTGATACTGCTCGGCCTGATCTCAGTAATAGTTAATATTGTTTTGATATGTCTTAACTCCGGCAGAGTGCCCAAATGCTCCTCAAAGCCAAATCATGTATTCAAGGGCCAACACAACGAAAAAAGCTCTGTTTTTGCTGATCTGTCCGCCGAGGAATATCTCCAAGTCCGCGACTTCATGATTAATAGGAAAGAATTGCATATTTCAGCCAATGCGTTTACTAAGCCGTCGGAGAACTTTCTCTTCTTAATTGACCTATCGTTACCAAAGAAATCGGATGTATTGGGCTACCTGGATGAAAACAAACCCAAGCCGACGAGAGAGGCGACTGCGGTGGTCTTTCATGGCACCGATGGTTACATCAGAGAATATGTGGTTGGACCTCTTCCCAACCCTAAATACTTCAAAGATGTCACATTTGAGAGATATAAAGAAGCGCTGCCCATCAATGCACGGACGGTCACTATTGGTGAATATGTACTTATGTTCAAGTTTCTCATGAAAGAGGTATTTACGAGACTTGGGAAAATTGTAAAAGAAAGTTTTAATGTCAGCATAGAAGACACACTGAATGCGTTTGAAGGCATGCCCCGAGGTATCCAATCAGGAGATCGACACACATGGATATCTTTCTTTCGTGATTTTAGTGGGATGTACATCCACCCTGTTGGATTTGAAGTGTTGATTAACCACAACAGCACCAACTCGTCTCTTTGGAGTGTGACGAAGTTACTTTATAACGGTCAGTATTTTAACAGTGTGGATGATCTTTTAAAAAAATACGAGAATGGAACTGTCAAGAAAATTGTATACAAACCTGTTCCAAACTATGCATCATTAAAACCTAAAAGTAAACCAAACGGTTTAAGTCCTCAGCAGTTTAACCCACAAGGTAACCGTTTCAGTGTGAATAATAACCATATTATGTACCTCGACTGGAGTTTTGCGTTTGGTCTGAGTTCCCTTACTGGTATGAGAGTTTTTGATATTCGATTCAAAGGGGAGAGGATCGTTTATGAGCTTAGTGTTCAAGAAGCTATGTCTGTTTACGGTTCCATCACACCCGGTATGATGTTAACAAAGTTTTTGGATAGTAGTATAGGAATAGGGCGCTTTGCGCATGAACTAGTTAGAGGCGCGGACTGTCCATACACCGCAACCTACATCGATACTTACCGATATATTGACATCAGTGCACCGCAGAGATTCAGGAATTCAATTTGTGTTTTTGAGCACAACACAGGACGCCCTCTCAGGAGACATTTCTCTGACTTTTTCCACAATAGTTATGGGGGTATGGTTAACAGTGCCCTAGTTTTTAGGACCATTACGGCCATAGGTAACTATGACTACTTGTGGGACTTCATTTTTTACCAGAGTGGCTCTGTTGAGGCCAAAGTGCATGCCACTGGATACATATCATCATCTTTCAAGGTTGATGGCAATCTCAGATACGGACACCAGGTGGCACACGACACAATTGGCAACATCCACACCCATTTCATCAACTTCAAAGTTGACCTGGATGTGTTGGGTAAGTGTGTGAACAATGTGTCAGTCATAATACAATGTTTCAGGCTTGGATACATCCATGTGTTATCTTTCCCTTCAGTCATATTGTATGATTAGATCATGACCCATAACGTTAATAGTGCCTCTACCACAGGGATTAAAAATGTATTCCTGACCAAGGACATGGAGTTTGTAAATGTGTCTTTACCTTGGATGCCGGAACACTATGCCATGATTCCTCAGCTGGTAGAGGCCCAACTAAAGACAGAAAAGGAGGCTGCTCTCCGCTACAACACCAAGATGCCACGCTACCTTCACATTGCCAGCAACCGGACTAACCGTTGGGGCCATCAGCGCTCCTATCGCCTTCAGGTCGTCAGCTTCACTGGGGATCACCTTCCAGAAACTGAGCCAGAGGAGAGGTCCATGTCCTGGGCTAGGTGAGAAACATCTATGGATGTGTCGCATGTTAGGTCACATTGTACACTTACTTCTTATGCTGTAGCAGACAGATGTTTTTCTCGTTCAAAGTTGAATTATCATGTTCCTTCTGTAGGCTTAGTCACTCACAAGAGCTGCACAATTGGTAGTAGATAGACTCACCAAAACTATACACCAACACGCTTTAAGACAGCTACATGCTTTACTAGTGAGAGTTTCTTAGCCACACTTCATATCTTTGTGGGCTTGGACTTTAGGCTGGGTTACTGTACGTTAGGCAACTGACAATGTTTTTTTACACTATAAAATAGGCTTTGTTAAGTAAATATGCTCCCTCAAGCCTTGGTGCCACTTTGCAAAGTAGCATGATGATACCAGATCAAAAGAGCAGAGGTGAAGTACATTTTTTTTAAAGCTTACATCACAGATCAAACTTTGCGAGTTTGGCAGGTGGTTCTTGCAATTTGAGTAAGAAAGCAATTAATAGAAATTAATGTAATCTGTGCCAATTAATGATACATGGTGGAAGCTAATGCGTAAGTGATCAGGTCAAAACCATTGTACCCATTAATATTTTTATTTACTGATGGTATAAGTGCATAAAAGGGATTTATTTATTTATTTAGATTCCTCAAGGAAATGTGTCAATTCAAGTAAAGAAACTAACAAACATTGGCTGTTGAATTTCTCAGTTTGTAACTTCAACCCCCAGCTCACTTTGGTCCCAGACAGTACTATAATTTTTTTCCTCCGAGCTAGCACGCTACCCAGTAGGGATTTTCTACATGGGTACACGCTCCAGGACTAGATGGACGCAGACTGGCCCAGGGCGGCCATGTTGTCAAAAACCGCCTTAAGACATGGTATGACAAGTTTGATGTGGAGGAACTCCAGTGGCCAGCACAGAGCCCTGAACTCAACCCTACTGAACACCTTTGGGATGAATTGAAATGGTGATTGCGAGCCAGGCCTTCCAGTCCAACATCAGTGCCTTACCTCACAAAAGCTCTTTTGGCTAAATGGGCACAAATTCCCACAGACGCACTCCAACATTTTATGGAAAGACTTCTCAGAAGAGTGGCAGCTGTTGTAGCTGCAAAGAGGATCCAACTATAGAGTGTTAATATGGATTAATGCCCATGGTTTTGGAATGGGATGTCCAACAAGCTCATATGGGTGTGATGGTCAGGTGTCCACAAACTTTGTCTATATAGTATACTTTGGCTATATTGTAAATAATAATATAAATATTCAATATGCAGGGAATCCAGCTGTCTTTCAGTGCACTGTTCACCTGAAATAGATGGCTAATTTGATTCCCAGAAAAGTTTTAGTTCAAATAGCTTAATAATCGACAACATGAAATGAAGCTTAAAAACGAAGCCTCAATATGTAGCCGACCAGTCTGACAGATTGTGTTTCAGTAGACCATTGCATATGGATGGAGTGTGTTTGAGGTGTTGTAACAAAAAGCAATTAGGCAATGTGTAACCAAATATAGTTGACATATGCCTAATGTAGCCCTTGAAAATCCTATCCTGGATAGGGGAAATGGTTAAGGGGCAGATAGCTTTAAGTTGTGTTTGTTTGTCACATGTACAGGAGATGCAGATGTAATTGCATGTACAGTGAAAATGCTGTGAGTAATAATGCAGTTATACTAGTAAAACTATAAAATAATAAAATTGTTAACAATACGTTATAAAGGGTGACAGGAGATTAACAACCTATATATGGTCTGTACATGTAAACAATACCCTCCGAATCATAACGTGGTGTATAATAAAAAGTATAGAATATAGTATATGTAGATTATGACACCAGATATAACAGACCATAGTGTCTAGAGGTAAGATGCTGTGAACATATATTCCTTCCAGAAAGTGTTATTATATAGTGCACCATGCCAGTGTTAATTAAAACACTATGGAAATTATTATGTAAAATAAGACTCTATCATTTAATTATATTTCTTTAAGAGTATCAATATGCCCAATGTTAGAAATGTGCGTGATGTGTTGCTAACTCTATAGAAAGCTTTTTCCTCTAGGTTTTAATACAGTTTGTTTTATTTGACAGGTATAAAGTGGCCATCACTAAGCACAAAGACTCAGAGCCGACCAGCAGCAGTCTGTACAGTCAGAACAACATGTGGAAACCAGCAGTGGACTTCAGCAAGTTCATTGAGGATAACGAGAACATTGAGAACGAGGTGTGTATATGCATCTTAATGTTGATATTTTACCCCTCAGAATTGACATGTTATTGTCATTGGTTTAAGGTTTCATCTTAACCAAATGTGTTTTTTTGTAGGACCTAGTTGCCTGGATAACCACTGGTTTTCTCCACATTCCTCATGCTGAGGACATTCCCAACACTGTTACTGTGGGAAATGGAGGTGGAGTCATCCTAAGACCGCATAACTACTTTGATGAGGACCCCTCCATCAACTCTCCAGATGGCGTGTACATCAGCCCTGGGTCAGAGGGAAGCTGTGAAAACAACAGGGTGGCCTGCCTGACTGAAGACGCATGCAGTCCAGTCCTTGAACCGTTCACTTACAATGGCTTTGAAGGGACAATGAAGTTTGAGTGAATGTCCACAGTTCCATTTTGGGACTGAGCTCTGCAACAAACACTGAAACACTGATGTCCGATTAAAGAATAATCACAAAAACATGTTTTAAACCCAAAGTTGGTTCTGATTTATTCTATAGGTTATTTTGGGCAAACCAATCTGGCACATTCAGAACTTAAAGGAACCATTTATATATTAAAGACTAAAGCGTGTGTAAATTTAATTCTTTGTATGCTATTTGGATTATGGTATGTTAAACGTTATGTAACAATAGATGTTCACAATATGAATATACATTTAGTTTTTTCCCCACGTGTTTATCAGGCAGATGCAGATTTTCTTTTAATTGTTATATTCCCACTATGTGTGATAAGGAAGCCAGAATTGCCTATTGAATGTTTTGCTTTTATATTTTTTACCTTCTAAATAAGAAATGACTCAGTTTTTCCTCAAAATAAAACTGAATATTTGCTTAAATGGGCTGAAGCTCAGTTGTTTCTAGTTTTTACAGTCTTTAGAAAGTGATAGGATCTTTCCAGTCTCCATGGGTTCTGCAGGAAGTGGAAAATGGAAACCAGATTAGTGGTTGAACTCCTCACCCTCCATTTAGAGTCATGGTAATGGAGGTTGTTGTTGTAACACCTTTCAATAAGAACTCTTGTATTTTCTTCCCCACAGTGTGACACTGTACAATGAAAATGTCACTGCTATACAAATTCTGTGAAGGTTGACGTTCTGGCAGCGAGTTGCACATTGTTTCTCCGTTTATTAGTACAATGTCAATCTTCAATTTTAGACCTTTGGACATCTCACATGTTAAGTTAAACTTCTGCTTTTAATAACATTTTGTTGTTTTGACTTCTAATAAAGTCGACCTCATGGAGATACACACCCTACCCATGACACCCGCATATGCTGAAAATAATGAATTGCTCCCTCTCTTCTGGGTGTGTACCCAACTCCATGAAAATGGCTCTAGTTAAGCCATTTAAAAAAATCCTAACCTTGATCCAGAAAGGTTAAATAAATATCTGCCTATTTTGAATCTACCATTTTTCTCAAAAATCTTAGAAAAAGTGGTCTCCCAGCAACTCAATGCATTCCTAAAGACTAATAATTCTCATGAAAAGTTCCAGTCTGGGTTTAGACCCTATACTAGTACTGAGACTTCACTTGTTAAGGTGATAAATTATGTCCAAACATCATCTGACCAAGGCTGTGCATCTGATCTTGTGCTTCTGGACCTTAGTGCTGCCTTTGATACCATTTGTCACAACCTTCTTTTAGACAGATTGGAAACCTATTGTGTAAAATCAAAGGTATGCTTAGGTGTTCCTCAATGTTCTGTTTTGGGACCGCTAATGTTCTCACTATATATGTTGCCTCTTGGTGACGTCATCCGGAAACAAAATGTCAATTTTCACTGCTATGCTGATGACACAGCTGTACATTTTGAATCACAAAAATGCAGTAGGCTGTGGAGTTGGCCGTGGTGCTGAATCCACCTGTTGTGGCTTTAAATCACTGTGTGGGAGTTGTCCGTTTCACTCCCTCAAAACCAGTGACATCTGTGGCATTGTGCTGTGTGATGAAACTGCACATTTTAGAGTGGCCTTTTATTGTGGCCAGCCTGAGGCACGCCTGTGCAATAATCATGCTGTCTATTCAGCATCTTGATATGCCACACCTGTGAGATAAATGGAGTATCTCCGCAAAGTTCTCACTAACACAGATTTAGATAGATTTGTGAACAATATTTGAGAGAAATAGGCCTTTTGTGTACATCTTGTGTAGATCTTTGAGTTCAGCCCATGATAAATGGGGGCAAAAACAAAAGTGTTGCGTTTATATTTTTGTTCAGTGTAGATGCCAAGAAACAAAGAGACCTGAAGTCAAATCTGACAATGAATATAAATGGTTGCACAGTTTACATCAGACAAAAATGTAAAAGACCTCAGTGTTACCCTGGACATGACAAACTGGGCATTACCCCGGACATGACAAACTGGACATGACAAATGTAAAACATACCTCAAGAGCAGCTTTTTTCCAACATTGCAAAAATTCTAAACTTTATGTCAAGAAATGATGCAGAACAATTAATCCATGCCTTTGTTACCTCAAAATTGGACTATTGCAATGTTCACTTTTCTGGCTACCCAGATAAAACCATCAAAAACCTTTGTGTTTTACTATTATAAATGTATTGCTGATCCGTGGAATCATAGTTTTACTGTACATGCAATTACATCTCCTGTACACAAATATGTCACAAATAAACTAAACTTGAACTTGAACTTCAAGGAACGTTGCAAAATTCACCTGACACCATTCTCAAGTGAGAAATTCTCTTTAATCATTTCCGGATTATCTCTTGTAGTATAAATGCAGCCTCACAGTCAGTGCAATCAGTCAAAGTAGTTAAACAATCACATTAAATTAAATTGTCACTGGTAGCATGATTTGGTAAGAAAAAATTTAAATTGTATTTTATATTTCACGTTTTGATTATACAAATCGCTGAAAACCAGTTGAGACCTTTAGTACAAAAAAATTGCCTGCAAAATGGAAATAATTCCTTTGCATTAATTTGCTATTTTATATTATTGTTTGATTTTGTTAATTTATTTTTTCTAAAGATTAGGGAGCTGTGCCAGTGATAGTTGTTGCTGTCCTAGTCTACAGAAAAAACACCTGAAGTCCAGGTGACAGGGCTTTCATGGTGGCCAATAGGTCTATGCCCTGTTCTGTTCTCCTTTACTTATTAATCTTCTACTATAGCCCACAAACTTTAACTGAACAAGGACTATGTGCCATTCAGCACAACATCTAAATAGTTCAGAGGAGGGCTGGCAACAACCAAGTAATTATAAGTACCATGATACAGAGATCTAAATACAAACATTAGACAGGTGTGGTAAGAAGATAGTCAGTTGTCCACATACCTTTGGCCATAAAGTGTATCTTAATATACATTAGGTATTTAATGAAATATTATCATCGAAAAGAAAATGCTGAATGTGTGTAGTCCGATAGGAAAGGCTGGCACAAAAGGCATGTATGGAGTCAGAATTATTGTCAGAAATTTGACGGTTCAATACCTAAAATGTCCAAATTAAAATGTGTCGTTAAGAAAGGCACTATCCTAACTTGCTCGTGGGGATGTCCCTTTACTTTAAGTTGTTTTGGATAAACGCATCTGCTAAATTACTAAAATTTAATCGCACTGATTGTTGTCACACTTGTTTTGAGCACAACCTTAATTCAAGGTAGTCACTCCCAATAAAGGAATAGGCATTACCTGGGTAACTAGTCCTACGCTGAGTAGTAAGTATTTAAAGCATGAATGTGAAAAAATGCCTAAAGAACATTGCAAATTTATTAATATCTGTTCAACAGTTTATGATTGATTCATGAGGAACATCCCCTGCTAAGATTATAGGTAAATTCAACATTTGTGAGACACTTTTTGTCTTCATGAAAAAAAGAAGGTTTTGCCAAACATACTTCCTTTTGGGCATCCCTAGAGGTGCAGTGGTCTAATACATGAAATTGCAGTGCCGCTGCTATCAGGGTTCATTACTTGGTTGCAACTTATCGACTGTGATGGGAGTCTTGTAAAATATGAATGAAAAATTGGCTCAGCACTGTCCAAGTTGGTGTGAGTAATGGCCAAGTATGGATGCCAAGCCACATTACACCCTAATGACTCTTAGGGCTCTACCTTGCACCCAGGGCAATTTACTTTTTACACCAACGGATGTATCATTCCTATTTTGCACCTGACACAAAGTGGACTTTTCTTTCCACAAGTTCATATTTGGGAATGAACTTTTGCTCCCGGGGGCTGTTCAGCAAAAAGAAGAGGTGTGTTCCGGCGCAAACGTGCCCAGGTGCTATTTTGCAGTTTCAGAAAACAATTCTGCCACAGATCAGAAAAACCTGGTCTAAAGTCAGTTGCGTGTTATTCAGATGCTATTTTAAGGGCGCATGCTTGGCCAAAATGTAGCGTGTGCAAAAAGTGTATACACTTTGCTTCTCTCAAAGACAGAGCATTTCCCATTTTTGCAGACCATATATAATTACAAGGAAAATATTACATGGGCATAAATCTACCCAAATTATTCAGGCTAAATTATTAAAACTGATATACATCAAGCGCAAGGGAACCCATTCAATCAACATACAAGTAATTTGCGATGCTAATAGTAAAATCACCCACGTCTTTGCGAATTACCCTGGCTCAAGCCATGATTCATTTATACTGGCAAACTCTGCCATTCCTGCCATCTTCGAGGGGAATATCCCCTTAAATGGGTGGCTGTGAAGGGGACAACAGCTATCCATTAAAGACATAGCTGATGACACCATTTATGATGCCAGCAACAGTGCATGAAATGCTGTTTAATTAAAAACACACCCAAATACGCAATGTAATTGAACAAACATTCGGCATACTGAAAATGTGCTTCAGGTGTTTGGATAGGACAGGAGGCACTTTAAAGTACAGTCCTCAAAAAGTCGCAGCATTCTTTGTGGCTTGTTGTGTTTTACACAACATTTCCATGAATTAATGGATGTGTTGATGACATAAATAAGGAAATATTAGAGGACTTAAGGAGACGTGATGTTGAAATGCATGTGCCGTTGCCACTTAACCCAAATGCCCCAGCAGTAGAACGGGAGAGGAGAGAGTGAGGTAAGCAAAGTAATCTTGTTGGAATGTTAGACTACATTGCAAAAATTTCACCATGAATTCATAACCTCATAATTCAGTGAGAGTGAGCCCAAAACACCGGAAAGTATGTCTTTGTGACATTTCTTTATTTACATTTTGAAAAAAGAAAAAACAATAGCAATCTGTCGTTATTATAGCAATCCACCATGAAACACGCGCACCTGCTCTTAAAGGGAATGTGAGATGATGCTCTGATTGGTTTATTGCACGTTACGCCCAAACCACACCTATGACTAATGTAGCTACTTCAGACCTACCCGTTTTAGATTTTATTCAGTGTAATGAAAAACAGAATGATTTGTCAAGATATGCTTTGGAGAATGCATGTCCCAATCATACAAAAAGTCATGCCCTCTGCGAGTGGCTGCAATGAGGCAAAGACTTCAATGGATAAAACAAAATTGGGAAAATAATGGAATACATTTGTGAAAAATTCAAATAGATTCATGTTCATGGCATTCAGTCAAAGTCAAAGTCAAAGTTGTTTATTTATCATATGCATTGAATAACATACATCATCCTATGCAGAGAAATTCTTTTTGACATGGCTCGGCGATTCTATGCAGTGGGCTTAAAAACAAGAATTACAACAATATAAGAATTTTAAAATAGTAATGACAATAGTAATAATAATAATAATAATAATAAAACACTATGTA
>JACXGM010037133.1:0-11190 GCA_016801145.1 Umbra pygmaea
CTGTCAACTCATCTCTGTGCTCAAAGTAAAAAATGTTACAATGGCATGATATATAGACGGTGAAGAATATAAACAGTGGGCAGTTGAGGTGGAGTGGAGTTGTAAAATTGGGCATGGTGTAAGAATTATTTTAGAGTTTAGGCATTACATGTTAGTGTTGGCCATTAGGGCTCAGTTGAGGCATAAAATTTAGGTTATCGAGGTTAGGTTTAGTTTAAGATCAGGGTTTGGGCTAATGAATAAAGAACACGGATTTCTAGATAAGTGTTACATGTCAGGTCCTTACAAGTGTATTTGAAAGACAAACATTTTGTGTGTGTGTGTGTGTGGGGGGGGGGGCTGCATAGGGTAGTGGTATATAAAAGCGTTCCTTATGGGTAGCATTCCACTGGGATCAGGATACAAGGAAGCACTCCCAGCAGCACTTGTGTTCTATTTTTAAGCGTTGATCAGTTGCATGTAGAGGTTGAAGTACCACCATGCACAGGGGGTGAAATGGTCAAAGGAATGTGCCACAAAGAACTGACTCCAGAACCAACAGAGGGCGCTATGCAGTGTTGTGTTAGAGGGCATATCAATCAACTGGATTAACAGGTGTGCAAATAATGGATTGGATTAAAGGTAATTTTGCACATCTGTCAATATATGCATCGGTAAAACCAGATGCACATGAACCCATTTTGATATGAAAATTCCCATGACCGCAACCATATAAAAAATATAATTAATTAACAGTCTGATCTTGGCATGTTTGACTTGCCAAAACTAATTAGATGGGTGTGCTTACATGTTCTGTGAGAACAGTTGTGGTCACATGAGAGGAAATTCTGTTGCAACCCCATTTTCAAATCAGGTGACCCCACATGGGGTCCAAACCCCTAGTTTGGGAACTGCTGTATTAGACCATTGTGCATATCTGTCAATTATGCCAACAATGCCAGAACCTGCGTCACTTGTACTGTAAAATCATATACAAACTCTAGTAAATTAGTAAAGAATGTAAAAACCAGTGGTCTGCATGGCTAAGTCGGTGCATTGCAGGACAGTCTACGTCTTGAAAGTCAGTGGTTCAAGCCTGATTATGGGTTCTCTGACTTTGTCCGGACACCCAGTACGAGGCAGTGCAAATTGGCATAGTGCTGCCCGGGATTTTGGGTAATTAAGTCAGATTACCTACCTTTCCATGTCGCCGAAGTATAGTTGAGTGTAATCATCCCACACACTAGCTGACTAAAGACTTCCGTTTTGGATGAGCAGTGTGAAAATAATCTGTTGATTCTGTGACATGTGGTTGGATGAACCATGTGAGTGCCCCTCATTATCCCGCATCTGTCCAAGGAGTTGCAGAGCTGCTGATAAGGCAGGGTTATTGGGAAGTAGACAAGACGAATTGGGAAGGGAGAAGAATGGGGGAAAAAAAAGATTGACTATCTTGCCAAAATATATCCTTTATCCACAGCTGTGGTTGAAAATACATGAACAGTACCCATCAATTCATATAGTAAAGGGCATCTACATTTGAAGTGAATGGGAATCTATAAGAGTTAAAGCAAAAGTGTAAAGCTGAAGGTTTGCTAGGGCATGTCTGTCTTTAAGAAAGCGACATTAAAGCAAACAACATTTCTGAAGCTGTGATAGTATGCAAACTGTAGTCCCAAATTAAATAATATCTGGAGAAAATATGTAGAGAAATTCATCTCACAAGATAAGGTCATGCAAAAAAATAAAGGATCTGGCATAGTAAGTGGATGAACTCATTTTAAAAGGTTTATAAATGATTCCTTAAAATGTCACAAAACAAAATGAAGCCACAAGTCATGATTTAACCACCACTGTGCCTCCTCTCCAGCGCATTGTGATGATCCATTGCTAAAGAAAAGCAAATTCCTATTGAATTGATTTTTTAAGCTATACAGTGGGTATATCCCCCAATCCACTACCCTCTTATCTGTCGTGGTGTTCATTTCCCTTGCAGTAAAGACGTTTTGCTAACACTCCATCTTGTTCCCGACACTCAAAGCAAAGGGTCTGCTCTGTCAACATATTGTTCCATTATCCAGATAAGAGATAAACAGACCCCCCGCCCACAAAAAGAAAAGAAAATGAATAACATGCGCCGCTCAGAGACAAAAACACAGTCGGCCCCTGAGCCTCTCTTCACAGTAGAGCACCAGATGGTGGACTCACGCTGAACACTGAAGTATCCGAGGCAGGGGGTCTCATAGCTGAATCTTCAGAACCAGACCGAGATACCAGCCAAACTGATGCTGCTGATCTCTGTAGCTGATGTAAGTAAAAAAAAAACTTGCAAGGTCGCGGGGCCAGACAGAATACCAGGGTGCAGAGTATTCCCTAACCAGCTGCCACGTGTCTTCACTGATGTCTTCCATGTTTCCCAGGCCCAGACCGTGATGCCAAATGGCTTCAAGCAGGAAAATACAGCTTCTGGGCCGCAGAATGCAAAGGCAGCCTACACAACCCGTCCAGTAGCACTCCCATACTAGCTATGAAATGCTAGAACGTTGCAGCTTACATAAACATCATGATTCCGGCATATGTGTAACAACTCATATTTGCATTTAGCCCCAATATACCCACAGCAGATGGGTTCAATTAGGATTATTCAGTTGTCCCTGTGTAGGGAACCTTTGTTCTGTTCCAGGAAGAATAGGTTTTGGTTCCCAGTTGCACTGGTCCTCCCACTACAAGTTCTTACGGAACCCTTTTATTCTCTAAGTGTTGGAGGAATTAAAGGAATCATTACAGGAAATGAACAACAGCATAAAGACATTAAAATATGTCACTTTTAAGATATGGTGTCTGCCATGTGTGATGAACTCTACAGTATATTGTTTTATAATGATACAATCCATCTTCTCATATGTGAAAATGGCTGTGTTGTTTGATACACCTTCCCACAATACTGTACATTCCAGAGCTCTTTACTACGGAATACAGAAAAAAAACTGTAATGTATATTCACCCAAATACCAAGTCCTAATAGGTTTATATTGCTTTGTATTCATAACTTTACCACACAGACAACTCTGTGAAACCTGCTAGATAATTATGCATTACAAATGGTCCTGGCTATCAATCATTGGAGGACGGTCAATCTTAATTGAGGAGGATGGGCATATATTATTGTCTGGACTTGAGTAAATGGAATGGAGTTAAAAACTTTAAACCCAGGGTGAGATACCATTCCACTTCCTCCATTCCAAACATTAATATGAGCCCATCCTTCTCAATTAAGTTTCACCAGCCTCCACTATGTAGAGGACAAACATTGACAGCAGAAGATATATTGTTGAACTTGGTGCTCTGATGGGAAATTTATACAGTACTTCCCATTTATTGTTTGTTAATAGTTTGTTTATTGTTATACAGATTACCATTAAAGAATCAGTAAACATGTCTCCCCCACTTTTGCCTGTTCATGGGAAAACACATTTAGGTCTTCTTGAGTTATACAGAGTTGTTTAGAAGTCAACAACAACAGCATTGTTTTGAATGAATAAGTTACAATGAAACAAAAACAAAAAAACATGGACCGATCTGGATTAGAACTCTCAAGCTTTGTATACAAAGATACTCACTGAACCATACATTCTTTTGGTATGGCATGCACATTTTCCATTCACAAACATGCAAGTGACATGTTAATTTATTCATATGCCTTTGCAAATGTCAATCAATGTAATTAAAAACATGCCAGCTATCAACAGTAAGACATCATTCACACAAGTTTTGTCACTATGTGCTACATTACAGAACTGATTTACAGTAATAGCACACTATAACAAAAACCAATCAACACATTCCATCGTAATGATAATTCTCCATGGCAATCTAGTAATCATATAGTCTCAAACACGTTTCCTGGGAATGTGCATTTAAATCTTCAGTATAAAGAGAGAAATAAACAACAGTTATTTTTTGAATAATTTGGCACATTTGTATAGAACCACAAACTATAACCTTGATCTGGCCACAAACACACAATTTTATATTTGTGATGTTTCATGCTGCTCATGTCCCATGTTTCCTTGCAGTGCTTGAAGGCAGCATTCCTGTTGTTAATCAGTTCATCAATACTGCTGTCTGGCTGATTGACCAACATCTGCTGTGCATTTGTTAATAAAGCTAGTGACAGTGTCAACATAGTTGTTCACATCCCCTTCTGAGGCTATCTTGACCACACCAGTTTGTATGATTGAGGCTATCTTGACCACACCAGTTTGTATGATTGAGGCTATCTTGACCACACCAGTTTGTATGATTGAGGCTATCTTGACCACACCAGTTTGTATGATTGAGGCTATCTTGACCACACCAGTTTGTATGATTGAGGCTATCTTGACCACACCAGTTTGTATGATTGAGGCTATCACACCAGTTTGTATGATATAACCTGTCCTGCAGCATGGCTTCCAATCGGCTTTCCATTTAGTCACTACCTTGAAGGACCAACCCTCTACAGCAGCTTTGTCTAAGATGGTGTGTGTAGAATGTGTTCATGGTCTGATCTGTAAAATGGCAGCTGATGAATAGCTTTGTAAGCATTCTTGAAGTAACTAATGCCCCATTGAGGGGCTAACCTAGCTCTGAGCTGGTCCATCTTGTTATCCAGTGACTGCACATTGGGCAGTAATATGCTCGGTAATGGGGACCGGTCTGGCCTGGTCTCAGTATTACCAGTATTACCAGTATACTGGAACATTTCCACAACATTTTTTTTCAGATTGAGGCTTGTTACTTTGTGGTGAAGATAGCTCCAATGGTTTTCTGGTTGTGGGATCCCAGGTAAACCGACAGGGTGGTGAATACTACAGTTTTGGTATTTTAAATCATATTTATGACTGTATGTTATGATCCCCAATGCAGGGTGTGTATAAAGAATTAAGGCAAAGTTAAAAAGAAAACCAATAGAAAAATGAATGGTTTGCAAAGAGTGTGTAGCGAGGCTGTCATTCTACGTGGCATCTTGAGGCCTGGAAAACATTGGGGTCATGCAGGTTACCATGTTGTCTCTATTCATAGGCCACATTTGGATATTATGGTATGTAGGGCCTAGTATTTATAACATACATGGATGATGTTATCCAATGATGAACAGGCAGCTAAATTGAAAAGATTTGGGGACCACTGCCTCGAAGTTTCAATTGAAGAACTCAAAGGATTTACTAGAACAAATTTACCTGCTTGTAATATATACAGGCAGGCAGTGGATTTGAAGACAGGCCAGGCAATCCTTTTGATTTCCCTTGCAACAGCATCGGCAATCCTGTGGGAACATTAGGTCCCAAGGTGAACATTCTGACTATCAGGAAAGCAGAACGAAAATAGGACTTGGATTAACGTCTGAACAACTGGGATGTGTCCCAAATTGCCTGCTATTCCCAATACCTCACAACTTCTGTCAATGTTCCATAGGTTGTGAGCTGTGATACAGTGCCATGAAAATAAACCTACTGGCTGCCTTATTTTAGAGATGTACAGCTCCCTGGCCGGAGGAACCCTGGGGAGCGGTGTAAAAACAATGCTAGTCATCTGATTGCACTGTAATTAGTGATGGAATCGTAGTGGTTCAAGAACCATAATTATTTCCACACAAATGAGCACATATGATTCAAAACGAACACAATGTAGCTTAATAGCTAGCAGACTAATACAGGAAAATCTGCATCATGAATGATTCCACAAAAGGAATGTCACACTTCCACCTCTTTCAATCAACTGAGAGGTTATAATGAACTACAATGCCTTCCATAAGTACTGGGACAGAAGAGTCAAACTTGCTATACACGGCAAATAAAAATACAATTGATAGATAATTATGTACAGACTGTCACTTTTTTGGGCTCTTTTAACACTATTTCTATGGTAAGAATTACAGCACAGAATACCATTCCCCAATTTTATGCAATTATAGGTATTTGGACAATTCAACCTGCAGCTAATGTAAGAAGTACTGTATATAAAAGCTAGCATTTAGTCAAAAATCCCTTGCATGCAACAGTAGTGAGCCTGCTACCCACTGACATCACCACACTCTTGGTATCATTATTTTATATGCTTTGAAAAGCCTATACTATAGCTATTTTGTTGCTTTTTTCTGACTTCAGTGTCCTCGTCAGCATGTGAAATGCATGTTTACTCAGATTTAAATCAGGGGATTGAGTGCAGTTTCTTTTTTCCACATCTTTGCCTTCCTATCACTCATCCTCTTTTGATTAAGGTTCACCTTCACCTCATCTGTCCATAAATCTATTTTCCAAAACTACTGACTGATGTCTGTACATTTTACCAAATGCTAATCTGGTCTTTCTGTTTTTGGTTCTGAACAGAGTCTGGTATCTTGTAGTGTAGCCTTTGCAGAAGACTTTGTCAACAGAATTACAAACAGTGAATTGTGATACTTTCACCCCAGTATCGTGGAGGTCGTTGGTGATCTCACTGTCTTTGTTTCTTTACAGCTTTGATCATTCTCCCATCATCAACTGCTGTTGTTTACCTCAGGACTGTTGTTTTGGGTGTGCCAAATGTTTGTGCTATGGTCCTAATTGATTTCCTCTTTTCTTTTAGCATCCAAATTGCTTGCTTTTTATTCATAGAGAGCTCCCTATTCTTAATTCTTCTAATTATGCTTACTGACACTAAATGCAAATTGCAAAGGAAAAATGCAAAAGCAAAGGATGGAACTGAGACTAAACAGTCACAGCCCTGAATGCACCAATCAATGCTTTAGGAAACACCTGCTCAATTAGAAACATCTGTGAGCCAACTGTTCCCAATATTTATGCTCATATGAAATTGGGGTGGTGAGGGACACTGAATGTGCTGTTATTCTTAAAGGAACAGTCCACACCTCTAAACAGCTCATCATTGTTGTGCCGGTCATGTTTCCAACACGACAGACAGTAAAAACACCTTCTCAGTGCATTTGGTAATTCCCAATCTGCCGTATGTTTTCCAAAAATATTCAGTGAAGTCACTGCAAAATTTTTTTAAATATAAAATGTTAGTTTTGAAGCAAGTCAATCAAGTCAAGTCGATAGGATATTAAAACGGGACAAATAAATATCAGGAAGTCAACAGAAAGCATTCCCAGAATAGATGTATTTTTAAAAATGTTGCAGTGACGTCACTGAGGTTTTTGGAAAACCTATGGTGGCCGAGTTGGGAATTACAGAATGCGCTGAGAAGAGTTGGGAATTACAGAACGCGCTGAGAAGAGTTGGGAATTACAGAACGCGCTGAGAATGTGTATTCAGTGAGTGTCGTGTTGGAAACATGACAGGCACAACGATTTTGAGCTGTTTAGGGTGTGGAGTGTTCCTTTAATTGGTAAGACGTGTTGAAATAGACAGAAATAAAAGGTGACAGTCTGTACTAATCTCATATTTATCACAGAATAATATTTTCATAGGTCTTCAGTGTACATCAAACATATTAATTTTGACTAGAACATAAACGTGCCAAAGAACTGAACTAGGGAAAGGCAAAATGTAAAAACCAATTTTTAGAAAGGATGATGGAATAGACATTTTTCTACAGTATTAATAGGTACTGTAATGCAGGGGTTCCCGATGTAGGGGGTGAACCAAAATGGGGTGCCTGAGGTTCCTGGGGAGCCCTGGGCCTTCCTCGATTTATGCATACAGTATACTGTATACAGTATGCATGATTATATACTGTGTTTATACACAGTTCTGTAAGAAAATATGAGACTTATTTTTAATACATTTGCTAAGATTTCAAACACACTTCTTTCACATTGTCAGTATGGGGTAGTTTTTGTCGAATTTTGAGGGAAATTATGAATTTAATCCATTTGGGAATAAGGGTGTAACATAACAAAATGTGGAAAAAGTGAAGCGCTGTGAATACATTGAATGCATTGTACGGCCTGATGTGGCGTCGTGTAGTTTAAGTGGCGGGATCTTTAGAGCAGAATAAGGCTAGCTAGTAGCCTCGAGCTTCTGCACGATATGTATTATACTTTACATGGATGATGGAGGTGTAGTGATGTGCAACCCATTCTAGAGACATGTTTCTGGGAGAGAGTGGGACTGCAGAAACACTACAATGTCGTAAAGGGACTGCGAAACCAGTACTGGAATAACAGTAAGGCTCTAACATTGTCAGGTCACATTAGTGCAGGTTCACCAGTACTTACTAACCTGCTTGGCAGGCCTCTCAAAATAGTGACAGTTTACCTGTCCTGGACACACTGTATGTTCTGGAGGAGCTGTGCGTGGGAGGCTGACCTCATGCACGGTTGCTGAGGCTGATACAGCAGCCGGGGGTCCATGCATACTTTAATGAGGCCTTCCATGGATGAGAGACTGAGACACGGAGGACTGGAAGCTTAGCCAAGCATCTCCAATTCTGGTGCGATTTCTTTAAGACTGCAAGGGAAGCTCGGCTTCCCCTAAAATGTCCAAAAATGTTCAAATATTTACATTATACATTTTAGTCATTTAGCTGACAATCTTTTCCAGAGTGACGTACAGTAAGTACAGGGACATTCCCCTGGAGCAACTTAGGGTAAAGTGCCTTGCCCAAGTACACAACGACATTTGGCACAGTCGGGAATCGAACCGGCAACCTTTTGACTACCAGTCTGACTCCTTAACCACTGATGCGTTAGAACACATTCATCTCGAAGATGAGGTCGTTCAGAATCAGCTACATATACCAGGTCGACTTACTCGATTTCCTTCTCATACATTCCCGTAGAGTTACAGTGCATTTCCCTGTTGAAGCCTGGCGACCGTGGAGTTCAATGGGGCTGCTTTGAACTTTTTTTTCAGTGCTTAGAAAGTAGACGGTCATTGGATAAATTCTGTGATTAAGTCCTGCCCACAGATGCTCAGCGTCCCTGGGGGTGAATGGAGGAGCGGGCTGGTCTGGACTCCGGGATTCTGCGTGATGATTGGAGGGTCTGTCGAAAGACTGCCTCTCCTTTTGATAGACAGCAATTTTGTACTATAAAAAGTTGCAGGAATTATTAAGATCAGTCCGATTGCAGATTTTGCAAGTGTAGTCGAAAGACAAACTGCTGCAACCAGTTTCTTAGTATTTGCTTGGCGAAATTTCTAGCCAATTTTTGTCATCCATTTCATACAATTATACACCACATTCCTTGTTATAGTTTAACATATTTCACATATTGATGCCTGTATAGGCAAACAGTACTGTCTTTTAAACTATATTTTTTAATAAACTGTCTGTACACTTACAAATTTCTCAATGCTTCAGTTTGCATGTAGGGACCCTCATTATGCTACCGTGGAAGTAGGGCTGCTCGATTATGGAAAAAATCATAATCACGATTATATTTGTCAATATTGAAATCACAATTATTTAAATCGATTACTCATTGATTTTGGAAATTTGCATTTGTTGATTTTGAAAAAGTGTGAAAATATTCTGATGTCTGGAGCAGGTGCCTTTTTTAAGTTGTTGAGAGTGACCAGCACACACAGTTCGTTTGAATGCTTGGATTTGATTAGACAGCAATGTCTTTTAATTATATTTGCAAAAACGTTATTTATATTTATTATAAAACTAACACTTCTAAACATATCTTATTGTCTAATTATTAATTCTGCTGTAGAATCGCAAACAGCAGTTCAAACAAACTACTGAATAGAAGTAATACAAAGCCTGGCTCTTCAGTCAGTAGAATAATTGTTAAAAAGTAATACATGGCTCTACACTACACCTGTGCTAATGAAACGAGAACGTAATTAACTGCTCAATTTCGTTGCTTTGGTACTGATATGCTCAATCTTATACTAAAGAAAGAATTTTCAGTAAACAACGCTGCAAGGACACAAATAAAATATCCTAAACAAGACTCAAATAGACAAAGCTGATAAGTTAACTAACAAACAAAGTACCTGCGTTGCTGTGAGGTAAACTCATGGAGCTGCTGCAATCACCTTGCTGTAATATATAAAATACTGTAGACCATAGATCAATACTCTTTGTCGCCACTTCTCCACAGCAGTTCTCATATAAAGCACGCAGAGCAACTCTGGTAAAGTGGTGGCGAGATGGCAAATTATAACACTTGTCCAAAGTATGCAACAACTTTCTAGAGCGGTCGTTCTCAACTGTGCTAATGGGGCACACATCTTTGGCTAAAAAGTTTGCAACGGCATGTGTTTTTTTGTGCCTGCGCGCACGCTGGATATGGAGTTACACTGTAAAATGCGTCTTTAATAGACGACTAAGTAAGTTTCGCTTTCGGTTTCGGGAGGGACAAAAGTGCGCTTGTGTCATTCAAACACAAAAAAGAGATCTTAGAAAATGCAATGTACAAAATAAACGTTTTTTCTCGATTAGAGTGTTTTATGATCGTTAGGAGCTGAAATTGAAATCGCGATCAAAATCCGATTAATTGCACAGCCCTACGTGGAAGTTTGGTGCTATTTTGAGCCTTAGTTAGTGGTATACAATTGCAATTTATTTTTACTTCATCCATGCCCTCGCAACTAGCGTTCGCACTAAAACTGGGCACATTCGATAAGCATGAAAACATATCCAAGAGAACGGTCGACTCGGTACCCATGTGTTATTAACCCCTAGGTTCATTTCGAGACGGAATTGTCCTTTAAGGTGTCCAATCAAAAATGACTTTTGACCAATGGGTAAAAAATTGTTTATTGTAGCTTATCCTTTAAGAAACCCAAGGGTTGAAAAGTATTTGGACAGATTAATAATATTATAATAAGGTAGTCATGTTAAGTACTTGCATATGCTTTGCCATAGACATCCTCAAATGTCTTCCTTGATAATGCGCTTTACTGAAGATATCTTAAGTCCTTGTTAAAATCGTCAATTTTAGAAATAAAAAAGTATTAAAATTAGCGATTGGCACCCTAAACTCATTATGAATTTTTTTACTGAGGTAAGAATTCAAGTGTGAAGTGGGTCTTATTCCCATAGACTTCTACAGAAACCAAGCTCTTTTGCAAGCACTAGTGATGGGCGATTCATGAACGATTCGTTCATTTTGAACGAATCTTTTAAAAGACCGGTACGTACGATTCATACTGGATCGTTCATTTCGTTCATTTTCGCGCAGGCACATTACTTCTATGACCCATTATACTGCTCGGTACTAGTATCTGAATCGTTCAAATCGTTCATTTTTGCGCAAGCGCATTACTTCTA
>JACXGM010037135.1:0-11187 GCA_016801145.1 Umbra pygmaea
GTGTGTGTGTGTGTGTGTGTGTGTGTGTGTACGCACGCACCTGTGTATTACTATATTTGTGAAAACCAAAATGTCCATACATGTATAGAAACACATGGAAAACCGTTTTGCCAGTCCTCTTATATTGAAACTTTTTTAGGCTTGGGTTGAAATGAGTGTTAGGTGAAAAGTTAGCCATTAAAACTTATGTCTAGGATTAAGTTTAGATTTGGGGTTAAGTTTAAGCGTCAGACAAAATAATTTTGAATCAAACTAAATTTTGAAATTTGAAGCCAAATTGGTCATTACATTTTAACTACAGTGCATGTGACACTAGATAGCGGGCCATTAAGGACTCAGGAGAGATGTCACGACATCTTGGCACCAGCCAGCTCCTTGAGTGGCTCTTGGCTTGTCCGTCCAGACACACAGGGTAGAGTGGCTATCTTTAGACTGAGAACGTACACAGGAAGATGTGTCCTCGGGTAGGAGGGCAGAAACAAATACAAGGGTTTGGAATAGAAGGTTTTGGCAGAAATCTAATTTGTGTTTCATAACGTTGTTCTCCTATATCAGTTTTTACAGTATTAAATACGAGTAATGTCATAACTGGTAGAGCATGCTACTTGCAACACCAGGGTTGTGGGTTTGACTCTCATAAGGGACCCATTCGATAAAAAAATAAAATGTGCATGCATTTGCGACGACTGAATATTGACACAGTTCAGTATTGTCACATCTTTTTTGCACCTGTTGGTTCCCCGTCAGTAAAAACGTTTTAATTGAGTTTCTTTAAAACTCAATTAAAACTTAACTGTGTTGACAATTTAAAAAAAAACTTCACGTGGCTTCAGAAAACGGCTGGCATACGGTACACCAGCCAAGCTTAATATGACCCATGACTAGCTTCCAGGAATGTTACAACATCACTGTAGCCCCCCCACCAATACAATGTCATCCATCCACCCAATCAAGGAAGCACAGCACACCAAATTCCAGCTGGATTGCTATTCTGAAAAGACATTAGGCTGACTGAACGCAACGCTGCTGAGCTTTATAAACAATGGAGGACTGAAGCTGGCTATAATCAGCACTAGGCAGCTGGAGGGCGCCGACCGTAATTAAGGCACTTTCCTGTGCGCTAATTCCTAATCAGCTATGACAAGTGCAAATGAACAGGTGCAGCGGTTAGACCTGGGTTGGTGGTGTGGGGGGCAGTCTATTTGTTCAGCTGGGTCATAGCGTTACTTAAACGCTGGATTTGTCTAATCCAGGCAACTCAATTACACACCAGGGACTGAATTAAACATTCGGGGATTATACCTAGTGATTAAACCGTCCCAAATGGCGGACCATGATTACTGTCCATTGTCCTCCAGTGGACCGTAGCTCTGCTTGGAGACAGGAATTACAACGGGAGGATGGTTTAGTGTGTGTGTGGCCCAAAGTACATAGGAAGTCTGTGTTAGTCATTACAGAGTCCTCAGAATCCAGTTTACTTGATGGAAAGAGTTTGACACACATCTGGTCCGGTTCATGTGTGTTGCGCTCTGCCGCCCGGTGTGTGAAGTTGACAAGGGGGCACGGAGTTCGGCCAGCGCTACAACACGCTCCTGTTTCTCCTAATTCAGTGGTGGCCTCTTTCACAGCAACTGGCCACAGCTGATTTAGCCCTGAGAAAATCCAGCACCTTATTACGAGGTCAGCGCTCTGCTCTCTGGGGTCTGAGTACAGTATGTACGTGTATAAGCATGTGATATTGGGACAGTAAAGTCAAAATTGCTGTTTGCTGTCCACTTAAAGAATGGGACTCAGACTCAGTGGTTAGGGGACTCAGACTCAGTCGGAAGGTTGACGCTTCGATTCACGACTGTGCCAAATGTCATTGTGTCCTCGAGCAAGGCACTTTACCCTAAGTTGCTCCAGCGGGATATCCCTGTACATTCTGTAAGTCGCTCTGTATAAGAACATTCGCTAAATGACTCAAAGGTACCTGTAAAACACACAGATGAATGACTGTCACTACAGTCAAATATGAACTTCGTCTTGATTGTCCAGACACCTAGCCAGGGTAATGTACTAGGAAGGGACAAACCCTTCGTTAACCACGGAATGCCTTGCAACACTTTTGGCCAGGCTTCACACAAAAAAAGGGTAAGAATAAAAAAATGGTGCATTTTTTGTTATACTAATTAATTGGCCTTAAATTTACGTGTGAATGTTTGTCACAGACAGAGGTCTAGGTAAACATCCCATGGTGTAGAAAATACTCTGCCCACAGACGTTCTAATTAGGTTGGCACGACACTGGGGGTTAACACATTACTCATGCGCTGATCAGAGACAGGCCACTACTTAGCATGGCTGAGATGACGCCCAAAGAAAAGAGCTTCAGTTAGAGCATCAAGACTGACTATCATATTGACCTCGGAGCAGTCGGTCGTGGTGTTCCTAAACATGGGACAAATGTAACACAACTATTATTGTAATTCAGTGATCTATGCCAACATTTGTTTAGTCTTGAAATACTTCAGCAAACATTCAAAATAAAATGCTAGTTCAGTGATAACATGACCCTGGTTCACACAACTGTAATTTTATACAATAAACATTCACCATCGAGGATATTATCGGTTTACCCTGAGCAATTTCCTGTGTCGAGAGAGTCACTCCAAGCCACTATGGCCACACAGTGTGACCACCCAGTTGACCACAGAGTTCCAAAACAGCTCTAAACTGACTCCCTCCTCACAGACCGAGGACATAATAAACAATGTCCAACCAAGTGAGATTCTGTACAACCACATATTCAAGCAAAAACCATAATTGTCCCTGTGTGAATGCGCGGGCGCATATATCTGGCCTCCGTGCTGACAGCGGTAGAGAAAGGATTTGTCCAGGGTAAATGTGCACGTATGACCTACAGGGGTGAGAAGTCGAATAACATGGTCTGGTTTCACAAAAATTCTCAGCTCTGTTTTTAACTTTTATAAGTGGATAATAAAAGAAGGCTGGCATTCCTTTCTGTCTGAAGGACACAAGCATTATCGGCTGTGATTGGAATGGGAGAAACATTGGTAGAACATGTCTGGCAATGCAACGATGGCCAAACAACAGTGGGGACCATAGAAAAGGAATGTATAGAAAGGCCATTCCAATTCAAATCAATTTAGCAGAATGGTCACAGCGGCAACCATTTCTACTTGTACCATTCCATTGCAAAGACCTAGCGGCCTACTTCCACATTAAACACATTCGCGTGTTGTCACCGTGGCAACTAACGACAATTTGTTGTGTACTAATGGAATGACGCCAAGCAGTTCAATGGCCTTTCTATCCATTCTATTTCTATGGTAAGGACGTATCTTGTGAGACTGTGTGCATGGTGTTTGATATGGGTTGGCTCAGGAATGTGCTTTACCCATAGAAATAGAATGGATAGAAAGGCCACTGAGCTACATTGATTTAAATTGGAATGGCATTTCTAACCATTCCTTTTCTATGGCGTTACCACGTTTGTGATACTACCTACAGTAATGCGGCGTGTGTCTGTGTGGGTGTTACTCACGCTGATCGTCCCTCCACATCCAGCTTGGTGGGAATGACGCCTTTCTTACTGAGCACGGCCGCTACCTTGTCCACCTCGCCACGCTCCACCGCCTTCATCAGACGATCGTCATGTTTGTTCCAGTCCGTGTTCTGGGTGAGAAAGTACACAAGGGTCAACACACACAAACACTTACAGCTACTTTCCCCTGAAAGCAAACAACTGAGGGCGAAGCATTTTAACTATAGCCATCGCACTGCTATCATTTAGAGAGTCTGGACATTGGGTCAATACTTTTTTGGTATTCAATCTGGTAAACAATTTCTGTGAGCACCTGGCCAGACCCAAAGCAGAAGAACAAGTTGTTCTACTACAAAAACAGGACCTTTTCAGGGCGGCATACATGGAGTAAAAAGCCAGGAACAGAGTGGTCTAAGTAAATAAAGAGCGCTTCAGAGCTGCAGTCGAGACCAGCCCTGACTTGATCATCTGATTCGTCTAATCAATTGAACATGCTCATGCGATTCATCTGATTATTAGTTGAGATTCCTTAGAAGTTTGAAAACCCCGGGTTTGGGGAACAAAGCTGTGGCTAGTCTACACCGAGACAATGAAAGCAACATGAAAAATAGAAAACTAGATCAAAACAGAATGCTATACAGAAAACAATATTTACAGAAATGTACAGAGAAACAGGAACGCTACACAGAAACCAGGAACGCTACACAGAAACCAGGAACGCTACACAGAAACCAGGAACGCTACACAGAAACCAGGAATGCTTCATAGAAACCAGGAACGCTACACAGAAATAATGAAGTTTACACAGAAACCAAGAAAGCTATGTAGAAGTAAATTGTAGCATTGAAACAAAAAGGACAAATGTCTTGCCTGTTCCTTTAAAACAACTCTCAAGTCAACATCCACACCGCAATGGAATCCTGTATGACTAAAATCAGTCAAAACTTGAAGTAGTCCAGATACTTGCGTACTGCTCATCTCCCTTTAGCTTTGCCTCAACTTGTGCCTAATACATGCTGGTATTTTAGAATTCAAGTTTCATGCACAAGAACTTTCTAAAATGAAAAAAACGTTGGGAACGGAACTTGGTAACAAGTTAAAACAGGCGACTGTGTCACCGGCAGCAAATGATCTAGTGAAAGAATTGTCCCCAGGGAACACAAGGCAGAATTTCCAGGTGTCTTCTGCTGTTTCTACACCCACCGCTCCACCTAGTATTTAGGGAACACAGTAGCTTCAAATGACCACTGGATAAGTTTAACAAGTGTAGTAAACTCACATTCTCGCTACAAAAAAATTGGAAATACATACAAAGTACATGGACGTGCATTTCAGCCAGCGGCTCATGTTTAGAGAGGGGGACTGGTCCTTGCAGATTGCCGCTGCAAACGTCGCCAGGGTTCTGGTTGAACACCAAACAAAAACACAAACGTTTTCCCTTTAGGGAGTTGTTAAGGCACTCTGCCAGCGAGTGCCAAGTCAGTGAGGTAGAAAGAGCGTCCAGCTGCAACTCTGCAAGTCCCCGTTCAGAACGTCCCGGCGATGCTGCCTGCTGTTGCTGCCGGAGCGTCTCTGCTCAATGCAGACGGCGTCGCAGAGAGTTGGCTCAGCAGTCCCCAGCTCACGGGCTCCGTTTGTGGTCTCATCGCCTGGCTGAAGCAGGAGGAGCAGATGGAGGTGCAGAGGAGGCCCAACCCGGGACCAGCCCGGCCAGCCACCACAGCTCCTCTGTGATGCGTCTCCCAGGTATAGCCTGACTCCACTTGTTTTCTGCACCGCTCCTTGTGTGTCCTGGTCTTTGTTCCTCCTACCCTCTCTTGTGCAGACTGTCAGCTACTTCCTCTGCCATACAACTTTCTCTCTCTGCCTCTCTGTCAGTATGCGGTGTCTGGCGTCTTTCCTCCGCCGAATGGCAAGGTCAGCACCCCCCCACCCCCTCCCCATGTTCTAAAAGTATCCCCGGCTCCAGCTGTAAACAGAGGCGAACGCAGACAGCACCGACAGGCTGGTAACTCCTTTATTTTTTGACAACCTCCCAACCTTTCTCCAATGACTGTTAGGAAGACAAGGTCTAAGAATACATTGTGAGCATGCTTGGTCTGTGAGTAACAGCTTAGGTGTCCCGTACATCCAGAAACAAGTCCAGCCAGGGAAGTGCCTGGCTGCTACACATCCCCAAATACTAGCCTATAGTCGGGGAAAGGAGCCTAGTGAGCCTGCCATGGCTGGTACGGGCCCTCAAGGAGGCCAATGTTAGCGCTCCCTTGTTATATTCAATCTATATGCGCCTCCGAGCAGACAGGTGAAATGCAGGATTCTGTGATTTTTATGCAGGAAAAAAATGAACACAGGAAGAAAATTGTCTTGTGTTCTGAAAATGCTGGTGTATTGGCCACGAGAGTCCATTTCAGTTGACAAGTTCCAAATTTTAATTGTTTGTAATTTGCAGTTTTAACCAAAGTCTGATCGTGCAAATCAAACAAACACTCTCCCCTCTTCATGTGTGCGCAGTGCGTGGTGGTGTGTATAGCAGAGAAAGAGACTGACGCCTGTTATTCTCATGTCTATCAGTAAGAAATACTGAATGATCGTTGGCCGATTCAGCTGTCAGGTTTTAAATCTATGGTACATTGTTGACTCTGGATTATGGATTTTTTACACAGCATTCAAAGGCCTATTTCATTCATTCTAGAGTACGACCACATTTGTTGAAATTAGAACGCAGGTAAAATCTTTCAAACACAGATTTTTGGAGAGTCTGAGTTTTGAAAACACAGACTTTTGAAAGCTAAGACAACCTCTGCCTACTTTGTATGTGTGTGTGTGTGTGTGTGTGTGTGTGTGTGTGTGTGTGTGTGTGTGTGTGTGTGGAGCTGCTGATCACACACAGTAGCAGGATTAGGTGTCACAGTCATTTACAAATCAGCTGTCTGGGACTGCAGCCCCCCCAGCTCACCCCTACTGTCAACTGGAAAGCAGTGGTAAACATTGCATCGGGCATCTATTTCCAATGAAAGACGTCACCTTTTTACATTTATTTGGAAGATCAAAAACAAGTGGTGGGGTCCAGAGAGTGGGAGAGCGAGGGTGGGTGGGTGAGAGACAAAGTGAGAGAGATGAGGAACAGCGTGAAGGAGAAGACGTGTTTAAATTACGCAATGCGTCAACGTGGCAGGGGCTCGAGTTACGGCGCGCTGCCAGACTGGCGTTAGCCGTGTCACTGATATTCCACAAACATGCGAAAAGACCTGTCCGCATGATACATCATATGAAGGGCTGGGTGTCTTCTAAATCTGCTCAGGCCTACATGGAAACAAAGCCCCAGAATGGATCCTGCTGTGGTGGGTGAATCAAACCGAGGCATCTATTGAGTGTTTTGTTTGGATAGCATTCAGGACTCAGGGTCAGAATAGCAAGGTTAGTGACTTCTTCATCGCTTACCAAATACAAACAAATTCTAATACCAAATAGCTGGAGAATGTGCTTTTGAATTAATTATACACCATTCTTACAATACTGTACGCAATAATAACGTAATTTAAAAACAAATCAGTCTGTGATTCTTGGATTTCCATTAAATGCATGTTTACGCTAAACGGTCTAACAACATGAACACACTTGTACCCTATGTGAGGCATACGAATCATGTGTAACATCCCCGCTCTGACCGGTATTCACGCACGCACCCATCCCCGCCTACACGCCATCAGTCACCGCCCGCACGCCACCCATCCCCTCACCCGCACGCCACCCGTCCCCTCACAGCAAACTGGCCACATTCGCTTATAACTCAGCTAGTCACCCACATCATATCCATGCCTTATTCAGTCTAAAAGGCCTTTGGTGTCCAGACAGATTCAATCATCAGCAGTAAACAGAGCTCATAGTGGCCATATAAAAGCTCCAGGGCATCCAGCAGAAAGTAACGTGGAGATGAGACCTGTCAGGCCAAACTACAGGCTGATTCACACACTTTGGGCTTCAAACACACTGACAGTAATCCGATGATAAGCATCTTTAATTACCCTGGAGGGAGCGTAGAGGAAGTTGCCAGGAAATGGAAAGAAATGGTGAAGAGGAGAAGCACCCCAAAAGCACCTAGATGCAACCAATAAGCATCACCAAGCAGGTACACACACATGTATCCTTACACGTCAAAGATTTTAGAACACAGGGATTTTCATGTTTTAATAGGAATTCACTGGGAATTAAACTGATTCAAATATTTATATACAATGTTGCAAATGTCTATCACTGTTGGGACTGATTTTTTATTAATTACTCACTTAAAACAGCAAAGCAAAATATTCCACAGCTATTAATTAAGTGTTCTAATCATGAAACCTTTAGCTCATCTGTAATTAATCATGCTTTGACTGTGATTTCTGATCAATTTAATATCACCTTAGAAGGTGATATCTGCATCACTATCAACATACACGTAAATTCCTGGGTGTTCAAAAACCTTAGACCGGTAGTGTATATAAACATAAATGGGCTGCCCAAAGGACCAGGCATTACCACACCCCATCAGCGCCTTAAATGGCTTGTCGCCCACGTTGCCATGGCATCCTGGCAGTGCCTGGCTGCATGCCCTACCAACATCCCAGTGGGGCAATATCCACTGGCAGAAAGAGCTCAAACCCCAGCTAGCGTACATGCACTCTGGAGAACAGAGCCAATCAGTCAGCCCGCCGCTAGCGACGCAGCCTTTCAAGCATCTAGAGCTCGAGGAATGCATTAAAAATTAAAGAACGATTCTCCCATTTCATTTAAGATTTGCCTGTCTCCTAGAATACATTTGCAATGTCTCTGACAGCATGTGGTCATTTATGTTAGTTAAATTTAATTTCTGTAACATTCCAAAACATTGGACCATCCCAATTAGGATTACAAGACACCATAAACTAAACTTATTTAACATCCATCTTCTGGTCGCTTACACAACTCCTGACACACACACACACAATTGTAATGCATTTATAACAAAGGCCACTGAGCAGGTTGCATACACATTTGTTTGATTTTTGTAAATAATAATAATAATAATAAAGTAGGACTAGGGTCAGACACCACCCTCTGTGGTGACTCATCAGCTGGACAGCAGAACGCGGCTGAGGGAAAGTTCGGCCTAAATCTCCTAGAAGACATTTTCAGACAGTTTTGCTAAATGAACTGTTGACCCAAGTCCTGAGGAGCCCAGGAAAACAAAGTGACTCCCAGATAGCAGCGTGTGGATATCCTGTAAATCAGTCCACATCAGAGCCCTTCTGCTAGACTGCACAGCCCTGGAGAAAAACACATCCACTGTGGTGTCAGAAAAGTAAACGTGGAGCATATCTGCCAAAAATCAACTGACAGGTACTGACTGAACTGTGATGGCGGAAAACCTTGGTGCCTTCACAGAAGATAAATCAAACCCCGAAAAACCCAGTGAAATGCAAAAAAGGCACCACACACACACACACACACACGAAGGAGGTGCTTCGAGCACTAGCAGCTGTGGCCTCAACACCAGTCAGGGCCAACGTGAGTAGGTGGTCAGCAAAGCCCCTTAATCCAGCCAACAGGTATTACAGTTTAGGGCATCAGATAGAGATGTGATGAAAGGGAGGCTGGGCTATGTTGTAACACACTCAGTATTTATAGACAGCCTGAAACTGTGGGGGGAGCGAGGGAGACGGCAGACGGCCGGATGAGGTGTCTGTCGTTATGGCTGGGGCAAAAGTAGGCTTTAATTAGCAGGACCCCCGTAGGAGAGGATGACCACTGATGACCCAAGCCAAGCGTCCAGGCTGAGGGGGCGCAGTTGCACTCCAGGGGTTCTCTCAGACAGCCAGAAAATGCCGGCCTGTGGTGACAGACTGCTAGTTCTGTACAATTCTGTAAAACTACAAAAACATAATTTCACAATGATGTTTTTCATGAAGGGTTTATACCAGAGGAGGCATCACACCACCGTTCAGGTTACAGGTTCCTCCATTAGAAGGTCTCTAGTCTCTCCAGGTACAGTGAACACGTGGGTGGTCCAGCGATATGGCACGCCCCCTGCAGGGCACCGAGGCCAGGCTGTTCTGGATTAAGACCTTGCTCACCGCTCTCAGCAAAAATCTCTCCCAGCTATATTTACTGACTGTCTCTGTCAAAGTACAGTGCCTTGCGGAAGTATTCGGTCCCCTTGAACTTTGACCTTTTGCCACATTTCAGGCTTCAAACATAAAGACATGAAACTGTAAATTTTTGTGAAGAATCAACAACAAGTGGGACACAATCATGAAGTGGAACGAAATTTATTGGATATTTCAAACTTTTTTTTAAATAAAAACCTAAAAAAATTGTTAGTGCAAAATTATTCAGCCCCCTAAAGTTAATACTTTGTAGGGACACCTTTTGCTGAAATTACAGCTGTAAGTCGCTTGGGGTATGTCTCTATCAGTTTTGCACATCGAGAGACTGAAATTTTTGCCCATTCCTCCTTGCAAAACAGCTCGAGCTCAGTGAGGTTGGATGGAGAGCGTTTATGAACAGCAGTTTTCAGTTCTTTCCACAGGTTCCTCGATTGGATTTAGGTCTGGACTTTGACTTGGACATTCTAACACCTGGATATGTTTATTTGTGAACCATTCCATTGTAGATTTTGCTTTATGTTTTGGATCATTGTCTTGTTGGAAGACAAATCTCCATCCCAGTCTCAGGTCTTTTGCAGACTCCATTCTTCCAGAATGGTCCTGTAATTTGGCTCCATCCATCTTCCCATTAATTTTAGCCATCTTCCCTGTCCCTGCTGAAGAGAAGCAGGCCCAAACCATGATGCTGGCACCACCATGTTTGACAGTGTGGATGGTGTGTTCAGGGTGATGAGCTGTGTTGCTTTTACGCCAAACATAACGTTTTGCATTGTTGCCAAAAAGTTTGATTTCGATATCATCTGACCAGAGCACCTTCTTCCACATGTTTGGTGTGTCTCCCAGGTGGCTTGTGGCAAACTTTAAATTACACTTTTATGGATATCTTTCAGAAAAGGCTTTTTTCTTGCCACTCTTCCATGAAGGCCAGATTTGTGCAGTATATGACTTATTGTTGTCCTATGGACAGACTCACCCACCTCAGCTGTAGATCTCTGCAGTTCATCCAGAGTGATCATGGGCCTCTTGGCTGCATCTCTGATCAGTCTTCTCCTTGTATGAGCTGAAAGTTTAGAGGGACGGCCGGGTCTTGGTAGATTTGCAGTGGTCTGATACTCCTTCCATTTCAATATTATCGTTTGCACAGTGCCCCTGTTCAGCTGTTTTATTAAGAGACTTAGTTAAAAGCAAGCCCACTATGTCCTCAACTAAGGAGCTGTTTTATTAAGAGACTTAGTTAAAAGCAAGCCCACTCTGTCCCCAACTAAGGAGCTGTTTTATTAAGAGACTTAGTTAAAAGCAAGCCCACTCTGTCCTCAACTAAGTAGCTGTTTTATTAGGAGACTTAGATAAAAGCAAGCCCACTCTGTCCCCAACTAAGGAGCTGTTTTATTAACAGACTTAGTTAAAAGCAAGCCCACTCTGTCCCCAACTAAGGAGCTGTTTTATTAAGAGGCTTAAAAGCAAGCCCACTCTGTCCTCAACTAAGGAGCTGTTTTATTAAGAGACTTAGTTA
>JACXGM010037136.1:0-11189 GCA_016801145.1 Umbra pygmaea
TACTGTTTATTACGACAGCTAGTTATACTGTTTATTAACACAGCATGTTTATAAAGACAGTTGGTAATAGTCTTTATTCGTCATACTGTTTATTAAGACAGCTAGTCATACTGTTTATAAAGACAGTTAGTAATACTCTTTATTCGTCATTATGTTTATTATGACACCTAGTCATACTGTTTATTAAGACAGCTAGTCATACTGTTTATTAAGACAGCTAGTCATACTGTTTATTAACACAGCATGTTTATGAAAATAGTTAGTAATGTTCTTTATTCGTCATACTGTTTATTAAGACAGCTAGTCATACTGTTTATTAACACAGCATGTTTATGAAAATAGTTAGTAATATTCTTTATTCGTCATACTGTTTATTAAGACAGCTAGTCATACTGTTTATAAAGACAGCTAGTCATACTGTTTACAAAGACAGCTAGTAATACTCTTTATTAGTCATACTGTTTATTAAGACAGTTAGTCATACTCTTTATTAGTCGTACTGTTTATTAAGACAGCTAGTCATACTGTTTATTAAGACTGCTAGTCATACTCTTTATTAGTCATACTGTTTATTAAGACAGCTCATCATTCTGTTTATTAAGACAGTTAGTCATACAGTTTATAAAGACAACTAGACATACTGTTTATTAAGACAGTTAGTCATACGGTTTATAAAGACAGCTAGTCATACTCTTTATTAGTCATACTGTTTATTAAGACAGCTAGTTAAACTTTTTATTAAGACAGCTAGTCATACTATTATTGAACAATGATTATAAATGCTTGGTTAGTTTTTGAAGGACATGCAACATACAGTAAGTATTATTTTAAGGTTTCGTTGTCTTTTTGTCAAGTGAAAGTTTTTCTGGCATTTTGGAGGGTGGACCATTTTTATCAATGGGAAGAAATAGTGTGAGACATAATCCCCAGAATACCTTGTGGAATAACCTGATAAATTGGATCTTTGCACTACTTCACCATTCATTTCTGCCATTGAGGATTTTTATATTCACTTCAAATATGGTCTGTGCTTGGTGTAGGCTTTAAAGTGAACATATACTGTATATCCTCTATGGCAGACATTAATGGTGGATTAGCACAAAAATCTATATCACTTGATGCCGTTACATTTTACGATATATACTGTATTGCTACCTATGGCCAAAGTTTGACCAGCCCCATCCGCCAATTAAAAATCAACAGTACCTTAAAAACTGTAAAGTGGCATTCCACAACTTCCTGAGTTCATAAGACAATTTCACCTCAAAAGGTTTACAAATACAGTAAAAAAAACAACAATTACATTTATTTTGTCACATGTTTACCAAAGCGATGTATAAAGGGATGTACGGTTTTAGAAAATATAAGATGCTATATTTAGTGGTTAATATTCTACAGTAATGGAATGCATAGTGGTGAACTCAACAAACATGCTATAAAACATGTTTTATTACCTGGAAATGAAATGGATAGGGAAGGTGCTGGCTGGCAAAAAAATTACATTTTTTTCACCTTTATTTTACTTACAAAACTGCTGACTTTGAACCACAGGCTAGTGTACTTTTATGAGTCTGTGTTGGATCTGCCTTGTAAACAACAGATGAGATGATAAATTGTATTCTGTGAAACCGTCAAATGTTACAGTTGTACACATGATGTTCCTATATACAATGTATCCTAATACAACACATTCAAATATTTAAATCACTTGAAAATAAAGGAGAAAAAAGACTAAATAGAAGCTTGAACTTTTCTTTTACTTAAATTGAAAGTTAACTTTTGTAGAGGGCAAGGTATTTTCTAGAGATCTGTCTAAATGCACTTGCTACCTACTTACTGGCTTGACACATCTTGACATTGGTTGTCAGGGTAAGGGGATGTTTTGTTGTTGTTGTCTTTTTGTGGGGAACTGCCCAGTGAACAGAGGATGTCCCAAGAACATGTGGTGAACTGTGGTTTGAATGGGTGAACAGTACTAAAAATGTGTTGCATTCACTAAGGCATGTCCCAAAGCATTTTTAGAAGAGCCTATTCATAGACAAGGCAGGAGACAGAGGTGAGAGATGTGGTCCAGCAGTTCCAGTTGCAGTTCCAGGGAGAGGATGGATATCTGACCACCTTCATTAGGTCAATCACATGGCCTGGGCCTCTGACTTCAAATGATTTTAAGCTAAGTACCCATAGGCAACATAGGGAGAGTATCTTTTAGGGAGAAAACATGCTTCGTTACAACAGTTGGGACCAGAAGCCCAAGTAGGGATATATAATGCAGGATATAGCTTGTTTCTTTTATTTCAAACACCAATACTGGCAAATCTAAATATAGAATGGGATACAATGATACCCAAATAAAACAAATAACACCATACAAGGCAACATAGTATTATAATAGTATCACATAGGACTTACATGTGATCTAGGCCGAATAATAATGCACCTAACCGATAACACAATAAACACTCAACTAATAAGGTAACGCACCACAGGTGCCTAGGTACTTAGAAAGGGGATTAGGGAAAGCGGTGCTAGAAAGCCAATGGCCAGGACAGGAAGACGTTACAGGTGTAGCCTTAATGGTTGACTTTGCCAGCTGACTTCCTTTTTAAGATATTTCTTTGGGGTATATTTGTTATTGTTTTAATGACAGGACAGTAAAGCAGAAGCTAAAGACTGTAGTGGGAGACTGAGAACAAGGGCACAGAGAGTTGGCTGAGCCAGGGCTTGAAACCCCTTCACCAGGGCATGAATCTTCATCACCAAAGGGTATGCGTGGCCAGAGTTGGGAGCCCGGATCTCCAGACCAAACTCCGGCACCAGCTGACTTCCTTAAAGGGATGGAGTGTACAGACGAAGGAAAAGCGTTTTCACATCTTTCATTACATGTCCTATCTCTTCAACATCACCTGTAATAATATATAAATATGTTTTTGGATGAGTCACTGTGTTTGCACTAGGTCACATTTTAGGCTTATACAGGTATTACTAGTGAGGGTCATGTCTTTAAAATGAACAATTGTATCCTCCCGGGGAAGGACTGATGTCCCACTTAATAACTCCATGGTCGTTACCTCATCATTTTCATAGTCATTACCTCACAGACCACAGGGGCCCACAGTCCCCTATGTTTTGTGGAACCTCCTAACAAGTGATTTCTCTTTGCAGAGGTGAGTAGGGGACCTTAACACAAACCTGCATTTCATTTATTCGTTCTCTTTGTTCTTATTTTCTTTTGTCTACTGCTGATTGAATACACAAGCACAGGCAACAGCAAGGTACAGTGGTGAGACAGTGTGACACCACCACTTCCAACTGTCCTTATTTCATTACCAATGCATCTGAGGTGTGTGCAAAAGGAGAGCCCCTTTAACATCAGCCACCAAGCTGACACCTCATCGCTGGGCAAAAAGATTCTGTTTGTTAGGAGGAGGCCAATTACATGTCCTTGGACGGCACCTATGGAGACATATCTGTATTTAGAGTGTTGAATGATGGGTAGATTGGATTGGGGAAGGAAAGAGAAACAGTGTTATGAGCAGACACAGACATTCACATAGAAAAACAGCTAGATACAGACTCTTGGTCTCCTCTTTGCGCTTATAATTATTGTATTTCAAATAGATTATTTTCCATTACAAGATATAAAAATTACAATAAATAACGTAATTCAAAATACTTTGGATTTTCAATTCTATCCAGCAAATCTTTCTACACACATAACTTGTTTTCCCTATTCTATGACTGGTTTATACCTCTAATGAACATGTGAATTATAACGTTTAGGATGTCATGCTCAACTGTACTCACAAGACACTCAGCACTTTCCAAATACAATCTGTTTTACCTATTAGGGCAGTGTGTCTACAACGAAGTACAATGTGTGTAAGTGAATTTCTCAACATATGACCCAAAAGTAATTACAAATTAAGTTTTTTTTCTTCTATATTTCTTATATTTTTTCTTCTTATTGTCATTACACAGACAGCAGGTATGCTAGAGTAGACAGGCAGGCAGGCAGGCATATCAAATCACACAGAAATAAACAAAAAGACAGAAAGACACAGATAGAAAGACACAGGCACTCAAACAGACAGAGAGGCAGGTAGACATACAGACAGAAAGAGTGACAGGCAGGCATTCGAGCAGACAGACAGGCAGAAAGACGGGCAGAGGATTGATAGATACAGTAGATAGATATGTAGATAGGCAAACAGTCAGTCAGGCAGGTAAGTATTCACACAGACAGACAGACAGACAGACCAAGAACAGAGACCAAAAGACACAAACAGTCAGATAGAGAAGTTTCTAGAATATTGTTGTTATCTGTTACTGTTCTTCCCTGTTGTGACACCAACATGAGAAACAGAATAATCTGCCTGTCATGGTGTGAGAAACAGGTCCCAACCATAGAAACATTAGTTTACTTCACTGTCCAGTCATTCTTTTATTACAATGTATTATTTACATAAAGAAATGGTTTTGGTTTTGCTTTACTGCTAGGTTATCATTGACTTGATAATGAGTGTAGAACATCATTTATGTTTTTTAACATTATTCATGCATTGCTGGAGGAAGATGTCCTAATTTCTCAAGTCATTAATTCAAGTAATATCTGTAAATATTTTGGGCAAACACAAATCCATCGACTTTACTTAGTAATTAGAGCAGAGAGACTGTGTATCGTTAAATAGTGTCCTGCAAATGCTCGAGCCAGCGAGGAAACAGGATCAGAAAATATGTAACAATTCCTGCCTATAATTTTTTTTTGACATTGCAATTAATAATAATAATAAGTTCAGCTTATATAGTGCTTTTCAAGAACCCAAAGCACTTTACACAGTGAGGGGGAAAGCCCATCTCATCCACCACCAATGTGTAGCACCCACCTGGAACGCTCACCACAAATCAGCTATCAGGTGGAGAGGTGAGTAGTTATATATGCCAAATTGGAAGGAGGGGGATTATTAGGTGGCTGTTATTGAGGTGAGGCCTGGTTGGGAATTTGGCCATGACGCCGGGGTTAACATCCCTACTCTTACTATAGATAAGTGCCATAGGATTTTTAATAACCACAGAGAGTCAGGACACCGATTTAACGTCCCATCCGAAAGACGGCACCCTAAGCAGGGCAGATGTCCCCGTCACTGCCCTGGGGCATTGGGATTGATCTTTAGACCAGAGGGAAGAGTGTCCCCTACTGGCCCTCCAACACCACTTCCAGCAGCACTGGGCTCTATGCTGGAAGTGGTGTTGGAGGGCCCATCCAGGCCAATCCAAGGACTAACCAGGTCCAACCCTGCTTAGCTTTAGAAGCAAACCAGCAGGGCAATACAGGGCTCTGTGCTGCTGGCATGTTATCTTACTCCAGCAATGCATGAATAATGTAAATTATGCTTCCTTGTTGTAGCGAAATATCAAACTTCCCTTACACTTTCTCCGGCCAAATGTTATCCACCTGGAATATTGTTTTGGATTACCTTCCTTCTCAAACTGCAGCAGATAGGGAGAACTGGTGGAAGTGGAAACAGAGTGGCAACTGAGTAGAAAGAGTGCGACCCCTGCTGACAGTTGAATGGTGATGTCCGTCTAAGATCAAAACGTCAACAAGAGAGACAAGCTGAATCTAATGAAATAGACAGCCTTACTTTTTGATTCCATCCATCATTGTAATTACATACAGTATCAATCTAGCTAATCCTTCACTATCATTAACCTTGGCTGTCTCCGTCTATAGCTTTGCCATCTGTTAGATTCTTCTTCAGACCTGCATTAGTGACAGGAACGACTAAGGTGGCAAGTGTATATTGTGGTCGGTGGAGCACTACCAAGAGTGACGGCGCTCTCTGGGGATGCTTGTGGGGGAATTAAACGTCTTTACTTTGGGTTGGTTAATGAAGTATCACAGCAGAATCCCTGGAAAATGGATGACTTATTTGATCGGAGCTTCCCCTACTCGCAAACCTTGCCCTTGTCATTTGCACGCATCACCATGCTCCCCTTGTTATTACGATGACTCAATATTAGACATGCTTGTTATTAATTAATCAGGGATGGATTGATGAAGGCCTAAACGTCTTCCTTTCATCTGGTAATTAGAACACTGCCTTGAATTAGAAGGTGCTTGCTTAGTATGATCAACAGATGAGTAAGTAGCCTATTCACCCTCTGTAATTAGAAGAAATTATTACTCAAATGGTAATGAATCATGACTCATAAGTGAATTGAAGGACTTAACGGATTTACTGTTTAGGATTGTGCGTTGATGAGTATGTCTGAACTGACTGCTGGCTGTCTAGGTAGGTCAGTCACTAAATCACAGCATGAAAAAGACTGATGTGGTTTTATCAGAACCACACTGATTTAACATTCCTAATAGTACAAAAGGCCATTGCATTTGGTGAACACACATCGACTCTGCCTTTCTTGTGAACATAGTAGTGAACCTCAGATTTTTTATTCATCACTCCAGTTCCAAGCTGACGATAGATAAAGCTATATATGTAGTTTTCCACGTGTACCATCGCCCTGCTAAACATCACAACATGACAAACTACTTGGTCCCACACCATTACTCCCATAACTTCATTTAGGGTCGGGCAGCCATCCTTTATTCATATTTATGCACCAGGCTCTGGTGTTTGCTTAGACATTAACATACACAGGGCTGCAAGGATTTACACCTTCACACAGACCAGAGTGTCAACGTTCTCTTAGAGCTGATGGATGAGCTGGTTCGGTGGCCATTACTCACCTGGTTCAGTGCAGAGCCATAGCCAGCTTCATTAATCTCCGAACCAGAAAGCAGCAACACTCACAGGCTCATTGGTAAACATTCACATGCAAAACAATGAGGCAGTATGTGGTAGTAAAGCAAATACTGTGTGTGACAGAGGACTTCTCCAGAGTTTCCGGACCTAGAATTACCACCTGAATACAGTATGATAGAATATCAGCTCAAAGGCTGGTAAGAAAACTAAACAATTAACTCATTAAACATGTAGAAATAGAATGATGTGATGAACAGTTTATGATGTAGTGATAAAGATAATGCAATAAATAGGTTAGGTAAAATTACTTTTTTTATAAACAGGTTATAGATTTTTATAAACATGATTTGTTAAAATAGGTTATTATGTAGTAATACAAATTATGCATTTAGCAGAGACTCTTATCCAGAGCAACATTAGTAGTGTATACATTATCCAGAGCAACATTAGTAGTGTATACATTATCCAGAGCAACATTAGTAGTGTTTACATTCTTGCACTGGCCGCAACAGGAATGAAACCCACAACCAGTACAATTGCTATGCTCATACCACCTGAGATACGCTGTAGATAAAGATATTTACCATTTACGCATCCCACCAAATGAAATGTGATGCCTTGATATGAACTGTAAAACATTGAGGCAAGTAGTCGACTTCTTCTGGCACAAAGTGACCTACAAATACATGCAGACATTTTTTTTAAATTTTACTTCGTCATAATTCATTAGCTTGAATTGATGGCCACACTTAACGTGACAGTAAATCGAGGGACAGATTAATTAGATTTGGCAGACTCACACCTGTGCCTTATTGACAAAAAAACGAATCTGGCATACAGACCCTCTTCAGAATCTCTTCAGAGATAACTTGGTTTAATTTTATAGAGTGATGAGTAATTAGCAACTAGTTGAAAACAGAATCTGTTTTGATTAGGTTAGCTTTGTTCTTTTGTGAAGAGTAATAAATCACAAATCAGCCATATTTACATGTTCCTGTCAAAAGAGAAAATTGCCTAAAAAGTTTTCCACTTTTTCCCTTTATTCGCACTACAAAAAGTATGTTGCAATTTACATGCTGTAGCTATTACAAATGTTGAATGTCTTGAGTGGATTGTTCCTTCTAACACTGGTGGCATGCAGTTACTTCTTAGTTAAGTCAAACAAAAAAAGAATGGAAAATGTTAATACCGGTGTTCAACCCTGCACTGACATGACTGAGAGACTGCAATTTCTGAAATGTCTTTCACAAAGCCCATGCCTTCTGCTCTGATAAACCCACAATTTCAAGTTAAACATTTTTTAAGCCAATGCAATTAATCTGTAGCTCATTTGTGTGTGCCAAAACCTAGGTTTCATCTAAGCCATGTGTATGCATTGTGCATAATGTATAGGAATCGATACAAGGCTTGCATGCATTTTCTGGACGTGCATAGATCTAAAAAATCAGACTCAAAGGCGACCTGTCGCATCGAATCAATAGGAGTCCGTGTTTGCTTTAACTGGTGTCTGATGGCTTACAAGAGATGGTGGCCTGCAGCCATTGTCTCTGAGAAGGCTGAGCCTTTTGATGGATCTGCAGAGTAAGCAGGATTGGGTAAAGGAGGGACTGTGAAAGGAAACCGAAGCACAAGTCTGCTTTGGGAGCCTCATGCAAATTGGCACCTCTTTGTTTGCTCCACTTGTCTCTTGGATAAACAAACACTGCTGAGTGTAATGGAGTGTTCAGGGGGACCCCATCTCCCAGACAGAACGGAGGGGTGCAAGGAGTGTTTCACGCAAAAAGCCTGTGCCACCCACCCCACTCCATTCTTCCCCAGGTGGAGTTTTATGTTTTTTCCCCAAAGAAATCAACACACGTTACAATAAACATCTGAAAAATGAATAGAGAGTGTGTGGAGTGTCTTCCCCTAATTCACTGCAGTGTAGAGCCCAGGCAAGGCAGAGAAAACCAATGGCACCAGAGGAGGCTTGGTAATGCTGGTTTAATTATATTTGGCATGAGCGCCGGTTGAGGGCTTCTGTTAATGTTGCGTTGGGAAATCTCATCAGGGTCTCACTGCCCTTGACAGTTTCATTAAAGCCTGCCGTCCCTCTCTGCCAGGACTTATAAAGTATTTATAAATAAATCTTTAAGGACCCCCCATCCATTTGTCTATATGCATACGGAATGGCCCATTTGTTAAATCAAATCAATGGGCCCCAAATAACCTCTGTCACTATCTGTCTCAGTAATGGCTGCATCTCTTTTAATTTCAGGTATATTATTACAATGCTTAAAGGTATAGTACGAGAATGGCGCTGTATTGAAGGTTTAAAAAAATGATCTGCCACAGATTTTAGTTTAACTGACACACCTTATCTGAATGAAAAATAAAGCATTGTTTTATTTCATTATACAAAATCTGAAATTGTACATTTCAGAACATGCCATTTTGTTCTTCAGCTCCCACAGCTTACTAAAACCCAATGCTGCCTAACTGCTTCGTGGTTTTAAGAATCCGAGATTGGCCATACTGTAAGTAATTGTGTGTTTTGCCATCTAACTCTGGGAAAGGCATACAGGAGAGAGAAGAATGTAATGCATGTCCTGTATAGGGAAAATGTTTTCCTTCTCTAGATATGTTTAACTTCTCATATCTGACATGCATGAATTGATGCAATTTAACGAACAAAAACAAAGCTTGTTAAACCATGAAAAGCATGGTAAAACATTATCCAACTCCGAGATAAACATTTGTTCTTCCTAATTTAGAGAAAATCAAAGGCATGAAGGCATTACTTAACAGCAATGACAGCATTAGGTTAAAAATAAAGCCTGAACCTAATTAGTCACCTGGAGGAAAAATTTGGATTTAACAGGATCTTCACTATGCTAAAATTAATATTTGAAATTAAGTTAATTGTCTGGGGACAGTCGTGAATCGAACCAGAATCTTCCGACCTCAAGTCTTCCCTAATCACTGAGCCATCACAAGTCGTGAAAAACTCGGATTTCCCTGAATGGCTTGGGGTAGTTGCTACACATCCGGTAGTGACAGTAGGTAGAACATCAAGGCAAGTCCAAAGGACCCAATAATATATTGAGGTATGCCTACTCAGCAAACAGGGCAATATGGGATTTTTATGACAATAGTTAGGCGCACAAATTTCACTCCATTGTCGGAACATTCCCATCAGATGTCAATATGATTCAGTGAATAAAATATTTTCTTTCATTACTTGAGTGTTCACCTAAATATACAGATGGACAATGACTATACAGATGCACAGACACTATACATCAGTTTAGATAGTTTCAAAGTTCCCATCAGAGAACCAGTTTCAGACAGTGGCCAGACATTGATGATAGTGTTTTTCTAGAGAGAGAAAGAGATACTCCTTCACTTTTGTGCTTCGTTGTGCCATTTGTGATTTATTTGTGAAGTCTTTTGTTCTAAGTTGGGCCTTTTGTGATGCAGACAGTGAGGATGAGATACACACTTAGGCCTACATCAAGCCAGTGTACAACACTAGCAAACATCCAAAATACAATTTTCTGAAAAATCTCAGGCACATTACAAGTGACTTAGTGCTATTCAAGTGAGCGTTGTGCAGCACCTGGCAGCCGGGGTCTCATTTTCTATTCAATATAACAATCAACGGAGGCGCTACACTTCAGTCCTGGTCTCACATGCTCACGGCCACGTCAATAACAGTTCTGCTGACGTCCCTGCTCATCACTTTGGATGAGCTAGATTGAGTTCTCTTATCTGCTGGAAAAGAAGGACGACAGAGAGATTCCCTGATTACTAAAAAGTGTTCACTCTTTGTCTCTTACACCGCAGACTAAAGACTTTTAACAAGACCTTGAGCTGACAGCCAGAAACTTATTTTTCTCTTTCTCTGGATCTCTCTGAATTTCTCTCTATTTGTATCTCTGTATTTCTCCCTATCTGTATCCCTCTGTATTTCTTTCATTATGGATCTCTGTATTTCTCTCTATCTGTATCCCTCTGTATTTCTTTCTTTATGGATCTCTGTATTTCTCTCTATCTGTATCCCTCTGTATTTCTTTCTTTATGGATCTCTGTATTTCTCTCTATATGTATCTCTCTGTATTTCTCTGTATATTTATCTCTCTATATGTATCTCTCTGTATGTTGCCCTATATGTATCTCTGTATTTCTCTCTATCTATTTCTCTCTGTATTTCTCTCTATCTGTATCCCTCTGTATTTCTTTCTTTATGGATCTCTGTATTTCTCTCTATATGTATCTCTCTGAATGTTGCCCTATATGTATCTCTGTATTTCTCTCTATCTATTTCTCTCTGTATTTCTCTCTATCTGTATCTTTCTGTGTGTTCAGTTTGTATATTTCTGTTCTCTTATATTGACCATTATGTATGTACTGTTGTTTTGAGTTCATGTTATACGGTATGTGTAT
>JACXGM010037137.1:0-11189 GCA_016801145.1 Umbra pygmaea
GTACGCAACCTTCTCTTTTCTTCTGCGCTTTATGTCTTGCCACCGTTAATTTACCTCCTCCAATTCTCTCCGTGTAGATGATAACGAGTTGATTTAACTTGTTACGGCAATCCAAATGCCCTGTAATATGTTCAGGTTTGCTGTTACTTCATGCACTAAGATGTGAATTTCTTCTTCAATAAATTTAATTTTGCGCTTTTTTTTCGTAGGGAGATCCATGATAGATACGGGCCCATTGTTTGCTCTTATAGAGGCACGCTAATAGAGGGCGGAGTATGCGCTGATAGCGTAATGGGTATCGGGTTTGATAAATACTTTGCTAAATGTGGAAGCATAGCGTGCGCAATTACCGAACTCGCATACACAGACGCAGCGCAAACAGCGCTTGTGTTAGTAAATCAGGCCCTTAATTTGTTAATTTGCACCAAAACAGGTGACATTGATTCACAATCACTTATGCTTCCTAACTGGACAGATTAATATCCCTGAAGATTTATTGACTTGTGATGATTGTGTGTTTCCTTAATATCTTTGAGCAGTGTATTAACCAGGCCCCTCAGTACCATTCCTTGTCTTAGTGTAGTATCGACAGGGTCGATTTCAACTTATCTTTTAGGCTTTTGTCCTGCTAAAAAGGGAATTGTTCTTACATGTGTCTGTTAGAATGCTGACTGAATTAGTTTTTCTTATAACATTTGCCTGTGCTTAGCTCTATTCCATTTGTTTATTTTAATAAAAGCATACGATAACCTCATGAAGCCACCAGCAGGCTTACATATCTCAAAGGTGGCACTCAGTGAACACATAATGCTTTGTATTCAGGACATACAGTTAATTACTTAACTGTAATTAAACTTAGCCATTGAATGAATTTTTTTGCAAACAGGATGTGTTTTTTCATGTTTTATACCATATGGGCAACCTTTTTTGGTCTGTCATTTAAGTTAATTTTGTGAAAAAACTATTGTTGATCCATCATGACCACATTTTGACTGTAACTTTTTTAATTACTATTGGCCTCATGTTGAAATCCCTGAACGGTTTCTATCATCTCTGGAAACTGAGTTAGAAAGGACGCCCTTATCTTTGTAGTGACTGGAGGTATTGATACACTTTCCAAAGCCTAATTAAAAACATTACCATGCTCAAAGGGATATTTAGTGTCAGCATTTTACAATGTTTACCCATCTACCATCCGTGCCCTTTTTTGAAAGACCTTGGATACCTCCCTGTTCTCTTTAGCTGAATATGGGCTTCAAATTCACTACTCATTTAAGGGATCGTATAGATAATTCAATGGGTGGGGTGCGGATATGGGTTAGTCATCCAAAAAGACATGTTAAACGCTTTTATTGCACACTGGCTTAGCCCATGCAATGTAATATGGAATGTGATAGGCAGATGTTGCGAAAACGTATTTATGCTTGCCATAACAAAATGGCGGAATACTTATTGACTCAACTGTTTAGCTTTTCAGTTTTAATTAATTTGTACAAAGTTATTCAAACAAATTTAATCTTTGACATTATAGCATACTGTGTGTAGATTAGTCCAATAAAAATTCAGTTGGTAATACAATTAAAAATAAGTCATGGAGATTGAATTGTTTCTGAAGAGACAGTAAAGAAAAGAATTCGAAGTCTTGTGGGTAGTTTAATATGACTTATGTCAAAACATTATCTTCACCAATAGCATAATATAAAATGGTACAACTTACATTGACACAGTTGATATAATATTTGAAATAAATTGCTCTCATGTTCGGTCAAAAGTTTTAGCGGGCGTAAAATGTTAAGTCTTGTAGCTTACAGGCTGTTTAATCTTGTAGCTTACAGAAATGAGTGCGTCAGTGAAATCAATAATTGTAATGTAGGTAAGCAAAATTGCAATACCAAACGGCAAATTTACTAAATTTGAAAATCTGGATTCAATATTTATTCCCTTTGGATTGAATATATATTTCCACTATGATTTCGGAAAATATTTAGAATTTTAGTACACAGATATTTGGCAAGACTAATGGTTTCCCATGAATGCTTGTAGTGAGGGCTCTGAAGGACAGAAGCTAGACATCTGGTTGGGCTCCTGAGGCTGGGCGAGGTGCTTCCCTTGTGTGTTCACACTGCTTCATGCCAAATTCCTCTCTCATTATTCGCATTGTCTCTGACACAGCTAAACTGGGAGCATAAAGGAGGATTTCAGACCGCTCCCTGACCCTTCTGAACAGCCCATGTTTCTCATTTGTCTACCTGACAGGCAAACATGAAGTGTCTCCTAGGAGTACACATTCACAGGGAAGATCAGATTCCCCCTCTCTTGTACAGGCGGAAACTAAAGCCACATGTAAGGCTTATATTCAGCCGCCCTTTAGATTGTCATTCACACTTATTTGCACAGATGTATATTTACTACGTAGAAGTAAGAAGGCATATCTCCCTTCTAGCTGACCCTTGGGACGTGTGGAGGAAAATAACCAAGTTGAGCTGACATCATCATTTGACATGATATATCTGTAATGGAGTGCAGAGGCAGAAACATTTATTTGGATACCGGCCAGTCGGCACTGGGCTACTTACAAGGCCTTAATGGAAAACAGAGGCTTCCAGCCTTGCTGTTCTCTAAATATTTTCTTTGTGGCAGAGAAGATTTTCACATCATCAAGCAGCAATGTGATATCTAAAATTTAATGACAACAATAATCTATAAACATATATATATTGTTTAGGAGTCAGCATAACACTGTATATTCCAAAGTTATAATAAAAATGATAGAATTATAATTTGAATTTGTGTAACACCATCGTGTTACAACTGATGTTATTACAGTATAATTTCCAATAGCATAGTGGAAATTGTTTACAGGCCTTACCGTTTTAATATTAAACCTGCTACTTGTAACCTTCTGGACATAACCAGTTACTACTGTGCTTTAAATAGTTGACCGCAAAAGAAAGTGTGATTAGTACACAATGAAGCAGTGACGTCAATTGCATTGAACCAAAGTCAATGTTAAGCTGTTTGTCACTTCGCTGTCTGTGTTAGTGTTTACATGTCTTCATTATATCCTTATGACTGAGAGGAATGAAGCATGACTGCAAGACAAACACAGACTTCACTATTTGCATCCGCTTCTTCATAAGATTTCGCTAGCTGCCACACAGAATGACAGCAGTTATTTCTTCATTAAAAAAGCTGTTTTGGAAACTTTCCATGCAGCGTGAGATGATTTAAGTAAAGACGTTACACTAGTGCTGAATGACCCCGGCAATGACATAGCATACGTTCTGGCTTATCATTAAATTTGTAATCACATTACCTTTCAAACAATGTCAATAGAATGCTGACTTCGTATCCATTGCAAATGGGGTCACGACTGGTTGATATGATCTTATTCATGATAGGAAGACTGCTGTAAGAATGAGGGCGCAATGTGTTCTCAATGTGATCTAAATTAACAAAATGGAAACATGGGTAGCTTACAGTAAAGTGTATTTTGAACTAGTCTGCATTTCTATCTGTAAATATTGCGAAATGGTGACAAAATGTATGGATACACTAACTTTTAATGGACACAATTGTGCTATAATGCACAAAAGCTGCTGCCACTCAGAAAAGATTACAGACAGTATAATGATACAACTATTTATTACAACTACTTTTTCTATGTTCCTAAATCGCTTGAAGTAATTATTTGACATATGGCTCATCGGTCAACTCTCTCACTCAGGGAGAACAGGGTAGAGCTAGCGCGAGTGCAGTGTCAAAAAAAAGATAAGCAGACAGTGGACACCCTTGTTTCAATCATCTTAACAGTTTAACATTTTGCGAGATGTAGCCATTGTTTACTATTTTACACCCAGGGTTACTATACATAACTTTAACCTACCTAACTTTTGACTCTCCAAAATTGAAAAATTCCATGCATTTATATACAAAGTCTAATCTTACCTTGTCAAAAGCCTTTTCAAAATCTGCAATGAACACCCTTTTTTGTCCCAAATTTGTCATAGTATTCTATTGTTTCCAGCATGTCTTATGTTGTCTCCAATATATCGACCATGCAAAAATCCTGTCTGATAATGATGAATCATATCTGACAAAACCTTTTTAGTTCTAAGTGCTAGGTATTTTGCTAAACTCTTAACATCACAACACTGAAGTGTAAGAGGCCTCCAGTATAATTTGCATGTGTCCTGTTTCAATAATAATGAGATCAGGCCCTTTTGTTGCATGTTAGATAGTCTACCATTTATATACAAATGATTAAAACATGCTAATAATGGTTTCTTCAGTATGTTAAAAAAAGGTTTGGTACACCTCAACAGGAATGCCATCCATCCCTGGAGTTTTCTCGACCTTGAAAATTTTGTTGGCGTCAAGAAGTTCCTCTTCTGTAATTTGGCCTTCTGTAATCTCTCAGCACAATCATTAATCTTATATTATTGTCAGGGAAAAAAGTCCCTGAAGTTAATTTATGTTAGAGGCAATGGTGGAGACTTAAATGATCTGGTGACGACTTTAACCTGTTTCTTGATATTTTAAAAACATATAAAATTATCTTTCTGTACAGAAAAGCAATGCCTAAAATTCACTTTTGCATACACAATATTAGGTCATAATGTTCTGGCTGATCAGTGTAAATGTACAGTGCCTTGCGAAAGTATTCGGCCCCCTTGAACTTTTGGACCTTTTGCCACATTTCAGGCTTCAAACATAAAGATATGAAACTGTAATTTTTTGTGAAGAATCAACAACAAGTGGGACACAATCATGAAGTGGAACAAAATTTATTGGATATTTCAATCTTTTTTAACAAATAAAAAACTGAAAAATTGGGTGTACAAAATTATTCAGCACCCGTAAGTTAATACTTTGTAGCGCCACCTTTTGCTGCGATTACAGCTGTAAGTCGCTTGGGGTATGTCTCTATCAGCTTTGCACATCGAGAGACTGAAATTTTTGCCCATTCCTCCTTGCAAAACAGCTCGAGCTCAGTGAGGTTGGATGGAGAGCGTTTGTGAACAGCAGTTTTCAGTTCTTTCCACAGATTCTCGATTGGATTCAGGTCTGGACTCTGACTTGGCCATTCTAACACCTGGATATGTTTATTTGTGAAACATTCCATTGTAGATTTTGCTTTGTGTTTTTGATCATTGTCTTGTTTGAGGACAAATCTCTGTCCCAGTCTCGGGTCTTTTGCAGACTCCATCAGGTTCTTCCAGAATGGTCCTGTATTTGGCTCTATCCATCTTCCCATCAATTTTAGCCATCTTCCCTGTTCCTGCTGAAGAGAAGCAGGCCCAAACCATGATGCTGCCACCACCATGTTTGACGGTGGCGATGGTGTGTTCAGGGTGATGAGCTGTGTTGCTTTTACGCCAAACATAACGTCGATTTTGGTTTCATCTGACCAGAGCACCTTTTTCCACATGTTTGGTGTGTCTCCCAGGTGGCTTGTGGCAAACTTTAAACAACACTTTTTATGGATATCTTTCAGAAATGGCTTTCTTCTTGCCACTCTTCCATAAAGGCCCGATTTGTGAAGTATACGACTGATTGTTGTCCTATGGACAGACTCGCCCACCTCAACTGTAGATCTCTGCAGTTCATCCAGAGTGATCATGGGCCTCTTGGCTGCATCTCTGATCAGTCTTCTCCTTGTATGAGCTGAAAGTTAAGAGGGGCGGCCGGGTCTTGGTAGATTTGCAGTGGTCGGATACTCCTTCCATTTCAATATTAATGTTTATTAATATTAATGTTTATAGGACCAAATAATGACTCCTTCAACAGCTGGCTTCTCATCCCTCCTCATCGAACAAAGGATTTCCTGGGATGAATTAAGATTCATGGAAAGGGGGCAAACCCCAATGTATGTCACACATTTAAACCTGCACATATGTGATTTTGGTTTTGATCCACCCATAAAGGGAGTTTGGTATTATTACTTGTAAAGGTTGTACAGGTCTTATGTTGTCTCCACTGGGTTTCTAGGAGAAGACAAATGCTAGCTCCCCCCTCTGGAAGTTACAACCCGGATGCGCCGAGGCGCCAAGGCAACGCTTAATCTAATTGTTAATGTACTCTCCTATTCCAGCCAGTGAACTGATATGTATTTCGTATGCAGCGGGAGATGGGGGTGTCCCTTCTCGAAGGGAAATATAAGTCTTTGTTTAAGGTTAAACGGATGAGATCTCTTTTCGACTCTCCTGGCCACACGTTAGTGCGTGCCATAGCAAATGTGTTGAATAAATGTTGTGATAGACTGTACCGTATAAGACATGCTTAATGATAAATGATCATTATGAGGTCAGATGGTTAGATAGGAAATATTCAACCACGTCTATTCTATAAATCCTCTATAGCATTTATTAAGCATTTCTCCATTCTTAACCCAGACTATTGCAACAGGGGAGGAAAGGTAATATTAATTATTAATGCTTCAACTTCATAAGTGCATCTTAATTGTATCCTTTTACCCCCTTAATACATTTCTGTATCCAAATCCGGCTTTAAACTTCTCCACAACAGTATCTCGGACCTGCTTGGTGTGTTCCTAGTTCTTCATGATGCTCTCTATGCTTTCAACGGACCTCTGAAACTATCACTGAGCGGGTGCATTTATAGGGAGACTTGATTACACACGGGTGGATTCTATTTATCATCATTAGTCATTTAGGTCAACATTGGATCATTCAGAGATCCTCACTGTGTAACGTCTTCAGGTAGATACAGGCGCGAGGTAGTGATAATACAAGATACTTTTATTTCCACTCAAAATAATACTGCCTCGTGGGGCAAAACAAGTCTTCTTCCATAAATCCAAATATGTAGAACATGTAACACGGAGATGCCACAGGATACCGACAAGGGGAGAACAACCAGGTTAAATACTAAAACTAGACACAAGAGGGAGGCATAATCACACATACAGAGGGAGCACAGAGACCATACATAAAGAAAACCCCATTCCCAGTCGACACCCAGCCCACCTACAGGGCTGGATGTGACACACTGAACTTCTGGAGAGAGTTTTCTGCACTGAAAGTAAGGGAGCTGAAGAATGTTTCCCAATTTCTCAGTTCTTTATTTGTTAAAAAAGTTTGAAATGTCCAATAAATTTCGTTCCACTTCATGATTGTGTCCCACTTGTTGTTGCTTCTTCACAAAAAAATACAGTTTTATATCTTTATGTTTGAAGCCTGAAATGTGGCAAAAGGTCGAAATGTTCAAGGGGGCCGAATACTTTCGCAAGGCACTGTATATACAGCGGGTGAAATATGTATTGAACACGTAACCATTTTTCTCTGTAAATATATTTCCAAAGGTGCCATTGATGAAAAATTTTCACCTGATGTTGGTAACAACCCAAGTAATCCATATATATATATAGAAAACAAAACAGATAAGTTCAGAAATTAAGTCATGTGTAATAATGCGAAATGACAGTCCAAAAAGGCATGGAAAGCCAGGACAACAGCTGAAAACCATCAGTAATTAAAAAGCAATCCAGCCCCTTGTCGGTGCAAATTAATATCAGCTGGTTCAGTCCCAACTGATGGCCTAAAAAAAGATATCATTGCCAAGGTGTCACACAAGACACATCTTATGATTTGTAATAGCAAAGAGCTGGCTCAAGACTTTTGCAACCTAATTGTTGCAAAACATAATTATGGCATTGGTAATAGGCACATTTCTAAGCTTCTGAATGTTTCAGTGAGCACTGTTGGGGCAATCATTACACCATAATTTTGCATTGACCAGATGCTCCTTGCAAGATTTCTGACGGAGTAGTGAAAAGAATAATCATAAGAGTTGCCCAAGAGCCAAGGACCACTTGTGGAGAGCTATAAAAAACGACCTGCAATGAGCAGGTACTGTTGTCTCAAAGAAAACAGTAAGTAATGCACTCCACCACCATGGCCGGTATGAACGCTCACCACGCAAAACTCCATTGCTGAAAAAAAAGCATGTTGAAGCTCGTTTAAAGTTTGGAAAAGCCAGTGAAATACTGGGAGAATATAGTGTGGTTAGATGAGAGCAAAATTGAACTGTTTGGATGCCATAATACACACCATGTTTGGAGGAGTGATGGCACTGCACATCACCCTAAAAACACCATACCAACAGTGAAGTTTGGAGGTGGGAACATCATGGTGTGTGCCTACTTTTCAGCAAATGGTACTGGCAAACATCACATAATTGAAGGAAAGATGAATGGGCAAATGGGCAAAGTGACATTCTTGACAAAAATCTGCTGCCATTTACCAGGATGATGAAGTTGAAACAAGGGTGGACATTTCAGCAAGACAATGATCCCAAACACACAGCCAAGGAAACTCTCAATTGGTTTCAAAGAAAAAAATAAAGCTGCTAGAATGGCCCAGCCAATCACCTGACTTAAATCCCAATGAAAATCTATGGAACGAACTGAAGATCAAGATTCATAGATGAGGCACACGGAACCTTCAAGATTTGAAGACTGTTTGTGTGGAAGAATGAGCCAAAATCACACCAGAGATGCATGCGACTGGTTTCTCCATACAGGAGGCGTCTTGAAGCTATCATTACCAACAAAGGCTTTTGTACAAAGTACTAAATGAAAATGCCCTGGATTTCTTTTCATTACCTGGCTTCACTGAACCTAACAATTGCGATCTAGATAAGAGATGTCCTGACAGTGGTTATCAATTTGTTAAATCAACCCAGGATTTCCCAATCTAGTGACAAATGCATTCACATAAAAGGGGCAGTGTGTGCACCATCGGACCAATCGCAGACACGGACAAGTCTTTAAGAGCCACATATTTTGCTCACCTGTAGAAAATGATAATTTTTGAGAAATATGAAGAGCATAAAAATATAATCCAGACATAAAGCAGGAAGAAAAACTGGAAAAAATATGCCACCAGTGTATTTATAAATGCTCATTGATATCACTGACTATAATTACAATTGTGTATTCCATTAAACCAATGTGTTGCTTAATGCTTATTGTGTATAACAATTTCATTTATCGTATTCTTTCATTTTCAACCCTGACAGTGTTAAACGGTCATGGGAGCAAATAAAAAATGTATAGCGTGTGTAAATTAAACAGTGTTGAAATACTTGCTTGTTCAACAAGTTGTAGGAGTAAATAGTAAATGTATGTACTGTCTCTACAATGAAAGGTGATACATTGATGTTAGTCCATATCAAACCGAGCATATATTAAAAAAACTGTCACAAACAAACTCAACATTATGCATAAATTCTGTGGAACTGTAAGAGCACAACTTCGATGTATCGCACTGCACTGGTACATACGGGTCAACAAGCTGACAAAGACATGTCACTCCCTCTGCTGAAAATCTATATATTTCATAAAGATTCTCATCAGAGAAAGCCAATGGCGACTCCCAGAATTTTCATTGAGAATTGATTGGTCAGTAGGCACTGCTTTTGTTCGGATTAATCGGTTATCTCAACTATAACCTGCTCCGGAGCAGGTTAGGTTCGCAGCATAAGTTACCATGGCGATGTAACCCGGGAACAGATGACACAACGTTCTGATACTGAAAACCCAGGGATAAACCTGAAGTTACCTTGCTAACCCCAAATCTTGCTTCGTAATATGGGCCTCAGGATCTTAATGTGCTTCTTCTTAAGCCACTCCTTTGTTGCCTTGGCGATGTGTTTTGCATCATTGTCATGCTGGAATACCCATCCACGACCCATTTTCAATGCCCTGGCGGAGGGAAGGATGTTCTCACCCAAGATTTGACAGTACATGGCCCATCCATTGTCCCTTTGATGCGGTGAAGATGTCCTGTACCCTTTGCAGAAAAACACCACCAAAGCATGTTTCCACCTCCATTTTTGATGGTGGGGATGGTGTTCTTGTGTTCATAGGCAGCATTCCTCCTCCTCCAAACACGCCGAGTGGAGTTGATGCCAAAGAGCTCGATTTTGGTGTCATCGGACCACAACACTTTCACCCAGTTCTCATCTGTATCATTCAGATGTACATTGGCAAACGTCAGACGACCCTGTAAATGTGCTTTCTTGAGTAGGGGGACATTGCGGGCACTGCAGGATTTCAGTCCATCACGGCGTAGTGTGTTATTAATTGTTTTCTTGGTGACTATGGTCCCAGCTGCCTTGAGTTTATTGACAATATCCACCCGTTTAGTTCTGGGCTGATTCCTCACTGTAAGAGCCATTTTCATTTGTTTTGGGTGTAGGACACCAATTGGCTATCGATGTCACTGTGTTCTTGAGTTCTGTCTATTTAAGGAGGAACCTTTCAACAAGGAATAGGGGGGTGCTGTTAATCGGAGGAGCACCAATAGTTTTTGACCATATCAAATCCAAATACACCGCAATGCTCATGTGGATGTATAAAATGTTTGTTGGTGGAACTTAGTGGACATGGATTCTTGCACGTTCTATAAAGAACATTGTGATAAATGCAATAAATATCCAACAAAATGCAACGATGACTACTGGAGTGTGAGGTATTAACAGGAGGATACTGAGTGGTGTCAGGTAGGCTGTTTGTTTTTAAGTCCGTATAGCGGCCCCTCTGTGGTTTTACGTTTAAGGCTTAGCCATTTAACTCACCATTCTCATGATCATTGCAACTCCACAAGGTGAGATCTTGCATGGAGCCTCAGATTGAGGGAGTGATGACAGTTATTTTGTTTCTTCCATTTGCGAATAATCGCACCAACTGTTGTCACCTTCTCACCAAGCTGCTTGGCTTGTAGCCCATTTCAGCCTTGTGTAGGTCTACTATCTTGTCCCTGACGTCCTTGAACAGCTCTTTGGTCTTGGCCATGGTGGAGAGTTTGGAATCTGATTGATTGCTTGCTTCTGTGGACAGGTGTCTTTAATCCAAATAACAAGTTGACATTAGCACTCTGTGCTCCTAATCTCAGCGCGTTACCTGTAAAAGAGACACCTGGGAGCCAGAAATCTTACTGATTGAGAGAGGATCAAATACTTATTTTGTCAGGAATCCGCCCTCCTGAGCTGTCTTCCCTGTCCCTTTGTGTCCCCATTCCGGTTCCTGGTTTTCCCCTGCACTCCCTGATCACCTGTTCCAGTCTATCAGCGCCTGCACCTGCTTCCCGGCCACACCTGGGTTGATTACCTCCCTCTCCCTTTATTAGGGAGGTGTAGTGTGTCAACCAACTGCCGGAGTATTG
>JACXGM010037138.1:0-11189 GCA_016801145.1 Umbra pygmaea
GGGTAAAAAAAACATGGAAATCATTGATAAAAAGCTTTCTGTTTGAGATTTTTGAAATTGGACAACAGAATAATGTAAAATAAACATATTTAGGAAAAGTCAAGGAAGGAGGAGGGTGTAGCTTTCAAAATCACAGATATATTTTAATTACAAACTCAAACGCCCGATGGCGTCGGCCTTTGGCGGTTCTAGTGTTAAACAGTTGTGTGAGTGTATAAAAAAGGGGACAAAAAGTATTAAAGATTTTTACTGGGTAAAAGAAAGGTGATGGAAATGGGGAAAGAAAATGTGATTTAAAGGTGAGAGGATTTGAGCTAAAAGGAAAACTGGTATAGCATCTGTGTTTTATATAAAAATGTGAACTGTATTTAAATGTATTAGGAGTGGGGATGGTATGTGTGTATAAACTGTTTGTTGGTTATATTTGGTAGTAGTGTGTACACCTTTCCCTTTCTGTTGGTTAAAGGTTTTTCACCTTAAATGGTACACATGACTAAACTGTTATGACCTACCAGTATTGAATATCTTCAAACTATCAGATGAGGCAAATGATTAAAACTGTGGAAACTGAATGCTGAAGTCTGGAAAAGAAAGGACAATAAAGGAAAATATGTGTTTGTTCATTGAGTGAAGTCCAGGTTTAATTTCGGAGGTGATGTATCAAATCCCTATGAAGCGGGGAATCTGTACAAAATTGGAAGAGGCTTGACAGTGTCCATTGTCTCCAGTGTTGTTGTAACATGGGCCAACTACCTTTACCTGCTCCTTGGCTCCCTTCAAATCTGGATGAGTAAACAGCAAGTCAAGACACCCTGCCAAGCAAATTTGTGCAGTACAGTTCAGATGTTCGGGTTATCATCGACTGCACCGAGGTGCGATGCCAGAATCCATCATCCCTCACTCTCCAGTCAGAGGACACAAAAACCTTGAAGGGATTCATTGGGATTGCCCCATGTAGTGTTGTGACTTTTTTGTCAAGTCCCTTCACCAGCTTATGTATTTGTGTTGTGGCTTTTGTGTTTGTGTTGTTGCTTATGTATTTGTGTTGTCGCTTATCTGTTTGTGTTGTCGCTTATCTGTTTGTGTTGTAGCTTTTGCGTTTGTGTTGTAGCTTTTGCGTTTGTGTTGTAGCTTTTGCGTTTGTGTTGTAGCTTTTTTGTGTTGAACCGTCTTGACCACCGTAATTTTCATATGCTGTCCAACCTTCCCCTTGACAGCATTGATGTTGACCAGCAGTGTCCAGACGATTGGTTTGAAGATTAACCTGCCATGTTATCACCTCGGTCTGGCGCACGCATTCAATCACTTGCGCCAACGTCAGTTCCTTGTCTACTATTCCCACCACAAGGCGATCCCTTATATGTTAATCTCTCATAGCCCCGAATTGACAGTGCTCTGACAATTCATATAATGTCCTGATGTACATCTCTGCCGTTTCCCCGGATTGCTGGCTCCGTTGGTAGAAACATGCATGTATGATATTGCATAGTGGAATAAAGTAGTTGTCTCAAACTCAAAATCCTTCTTATCGTTTTTCTCTTTAAACTCAAATGAACAGAATATCTTTTCAGCTTCACTGCCCATTGCGTATATCAGCAAACTCACTTGAATCTCGCCATCATCTTTGCTTCGCTTCTTGGCTAACCGATAGCGGCAAAATAGCTGTTTCCACTCTGGGCATTCGGTTGGGCTCTCAAACTTAAACTTGAAAGTTTGAACGCATACCTTGATGCTAGGGGTCAAACAACTAAAGATCAAGTCCGGAATCTTGGTGTGATTCTGGAGTCAGACCTTAGCTTCAGTAGTCATGTTAAAGCAATAACTAAATCAGCATATTATCATCTTAAAAATATCTCAAGAATTAGATGCTTTGATTCCAGACAAGACTTAGAGAAACTTGTTCATGCTTTCATCACCAGCAGGGTGGATTATTGAAATAGCCTCCTCACTGGTCTTCCCAAAAAGACCATAAAACAGCTACAGCTCATACAGAACGCTGCTGCCCGGATTCTAAGCAGAACCAGGAAATATGAGAATATCACGCCAGTCCTCAAGTCTCTACACTGTCTCCCAGTCACATTTAGGATAGACTTTAAAGTATTATTACTGGTATATAAATCACTCAATGGCCTAGGACCTTAATACATTGCAGATATGCTCATTGAATATAAATCCAACAGACCACTCAGATTTTCAGGATTACATTAGCTAGATATACCAAGGATTCAGACAAATGCGGAGAATCTGCTTTTAGCTACTATGCCAGCCGCAGCTGGAACCGGCTCCCAGAGGAGATCAGATGAGCTCCAACAGTAGTCACCTTTAAATCCAGACTCAAAACACATCTGTTTAGCTACGCTTTTACTAAATGAACTCTGTGAAGTCCGAACCGATTGCACTATATTTTATATGGTTTGTTCAGTCTCTTTTATTTCTTAAACTGTACTATTTTTCAAACTGTTTTTCACTTTTATTTTAATTGCTTTAATTTTATCTGTTTAAAATTTTTATGTTTTCCTGTTTATGTAAAGCACCTTGAATTGTCATTGTGTATGAAATGTGCTATATAAATAAACTTGCCTTACCTGGTGAAGTAATACATTTTTTATAAAGTTTGTGAGCTGGACACTTGAAAGACACAGTTGTTTCATTGTTAAGGCTGTAATTCTATAAATAGCAACTTCTTTAAACGTACAATATCTAGTTTTTGGCCGCTAGGGGTCTCAATCAAAACAATAGCTAAAGATGTACTTGGATGACGTTGGGAAGTAGCGTGGGATCATGGGTTTTGTTATCGTCGACAATGACAACCTTCCAATCTAGCGTCTCCGGCTGAAAAAAATGTTCACTGACAAAGTAATGTATTGTCAAAAATATTATAACTTTATTCACGTTATGTTTGGTGGTTCCCTGGAACTTAGAACAACTAGAGCAGTCAAAGGTTATATGACGCCATTGACGCAAGACAAAATGAAACGTCCTGTGTCTTCGAATTATATTACACATTTCTCTGGGTTTGAAAGTTTTTGGAAACATTTAGGATAATGTAAGTACACAACTAAGAAATATATATAATATAGCTATAGTGATGTTTGCTTTTTTAATGCAAAGTACATGATTGCAATACAGGTAGTTGGTAAACCTGCTGGGCATTTCTGCCTGACGCACCTCCACCGGTGCCTTAGCGATTGAGGTGTACTTAGGTGTACATTAGAGAACACTATGTAGGGCATTTACGGGTCATCAGCTGGGGACCACCAGTCACGTATGTTTCGCTCCTTTAACCCCAGTACATCTCATGGTGGCGGAGCAATGGCAGGGATTTCTCCCTGCCACCCCCTGCAGACGCCCTAGGTGGTGGCTGGACCCCAACTCTTTTCCTTCCTTCTCAGCCACAGCCAGAAACTGCCTCTTTCTGCCTCCTCTGCCAGCTCTTTCATGGCTTTGCGGTGCCTTATAACATATTTTGTTATTGTTTTGGAAAACTACATATTGTACCTTTAATTAATGGTACATTTATCAATTTATTACAATATACAGATAGTAATCAATTAAAATGTTGATATTGTATTCTTACCAAATTTAACAATCTGTAATTGTTTGAAAAGTTGTACTTTGGTCATTGATCACATAATTACTGCATATACTGTACACTATTTTATAAATAGAAAAGTGCCCCCTACAAAAATTAGATGCCCCTTTGCTCATAATTGCTACTTTGCACTGGCTATGTATTTAGCTAAGTTTAAACTGCTTATTTTGAACCCAAGAACCAATTAATAAAAACAAACACTTTGGGTTGACTACCTGCCTAGCGGACAAGACTGTATGTGTCACCTGTATGATTATGTCTATGTTAACCACTGACATTCATACAGTATACACTAGTGAATACACTGTATTAAAAAGATGCAGGATCTGACTGGATGATTACAGGGGCATTTAGTCCCTCCCTCCTCTACATGACAATACCCACAATGTATGCACAACAGATCCCCCTAGAGGATGAAAAATTGGTATTTAACCCTGAGTAGGGAGGTAACCTGACCTATGTGGCTGTGTGTTATGCCATAGCTTCAACACACAGCAGGGGAATGAGGCTCTCACCTGCTTGGGATCCAAATATGGCTGGTGACCTGGGTCTGTGCCTACTGCAGCTGGCTGTAGTGGCTGCTGGGCTTGCACAGTTTAATTCATCCTCAATGTCGGGCTCTGGACTGGAGGCTGTCAGATGCAGGCTCCAGGGCACCCCTCGCCCTCTTGCATTCTCTCAGGATGGGGACTTTGTAATCGGGGGTGTGTTCTCCCTCCACATCTCCATGCACATTGTGGACCATGACTACACCAGCCTGCCTGAGCCAGTGAAGTGTGCAAGGTATAAATGTACAAACAGTAAACCAGGACTGCAGCTGTGTAGAGAAACATTGTATTTAGAGACTTGTGTGAGAGAGTGAGGACTACTGTTGTAAATGTTCTGGTCTAAATTCAGGATGGATATTTGTTAGGCTTAAACCAATTGTTAGTGCATGAAATGTGAGTAAATAATTGTTAAATAAGCTGTATCAACAAAATTATATGCTACAGCTTAATTAACTTTTGTAAGTAAGAATTGTTATTTAAGCTGTAGCCTACAATTTGTTGATAGCTTCTTCACTTGTCATTTTGTTTTAGTCTGGATTCCCGTGAGTTACGCTTCTCACGCGCCATGATCTTTGCAATTGAGGAGATAAACAATAGTACACAGCTGCTACCGGGTGTTGAGCTCGGTTATCAAATCCATGATGTGTGTAATTCAGTCCCACTGGCTGTAGAAGTGGCCTTCCAGCTGGCTAATGGTATGGAGCCCGAGTTTGATGCAGGAAAAGAGTGCTCGCGATCGTCCACAGTGACAGCTGTAGTGGGAGAATCTGGCTCCACACCTACCATCAGCATTTCCCGCATATTTGGCCCTTTTGGCATTCCACAGGTAAACATTATTTAGAGTTACTTTATTCATACTGTAAACACGTTTATTATTCAGGGATGGACATATTTTTGTGCAAAACTATTTGTATTAATTGAAAGTCTGCACAATTTACCTTAGTACTGTATAGTAGAAGGACAACTGTGTATGAAGTAGGTAAATGGGATAGTATTTCATAGAAGTCTCATTAACAAATGTTTTCAAAACAATTGATCGACTAAGGTCCCGGGTAAAGGTGTTTAGATAAGCACGTTTAAAGACTTAATTATGTTATTTCCCATGTTTTCCACTGTCTGTTTGTACATAGGTAAGCCACTTTGCCACTTGTGCATGTCTGAGTGATAAAAAACAGTTTCCGACCTTCTTCAGAACAATTCCCAGCGACCAGTTTCAGGCTGCAGCTCTTGCCCAGCTCATAAAGCATTTCGGCTGGACCTGGATTGGGGCGGTCCGCTCTGATTCGGATTATGGAAACAATGGAATGGCTGCATTCCTACGAGCAGCAAATGAAGAGGGCATCTGTGTGGAGTACTCTGAGGCCTTCTACCGCACCAACTCCCACAGCAGAGTGCAACGGGTGGCTGATGTGATCCGCAGGTGATCAATGATTACTTACAAACCCTATATCTAAATGTTACTATTATAAAGTTCTTCCTTTTACTTCAAAGTCCTCACTGACTCTGACAGTTTTGTACACAACAATTTAGCTCCACATCCCAGGTTGTGGTTGCATTTGCTGCCTCAGGGGACATGAGGATCCTGCTGGAAGAGTTGGAGCGCCTGCACGCACCACTCCGGCAGTGGATTGGAAGTGAGGCCTGGATCACTGATCCAGAGATAAAGCATTTCAGTATGTGTGCTGGTGCTATTGGATTTGGCATCCATCGTTCTGTCATCCCTGGTCTCAGAGACTTTCTCCTGGATCTCTCCCCAGCATTGGTATCCAGCTCCCCAGTGCTCACTGAGTTCTGGGAGGGTTCCTTTGGTTGTCGGCTGGACAAACGTATGTATCTGTCCTATATTTATGTATCTCTATCTATCTCTTTCCATAAAATATTGTCTGTCTACTTTTAGGGACTGCTCCAATTGATGGAGATGTGGCTCAGCAGAAGTTGTGTGATGGCAGTGAGGATATACATAAGCTCCAGGTCCCGTACACAGACACATCCCAGCTACGAATCACTAACATGGTGTATAAAGCTGTTTACGCCATAGCATATGCCATCCACAGCGTTGTGTGTGAGGAGAAAGCAAACGCTACGGTGCACTGTGACAGAAACCTGAACGTTAAGTCAACACAGGTGAATTAATAAATCTTGTGAAGTACAGTGCATATATATATATATATACAGTGCCCTAGATAATTACAAAATACATTTGTTTTTTCATTTTGCTCTATGCTACTTATATTTTGATTTGAAATCAAACATTTGCTATGATGTTAATGTGGAACTGCCCATTTTTGGGCAGTCTCTTTTCTTCCAAAACCAGCTTTATATGAGATTTTAAAAGTAGGTTATTTTTCATTCCATGATGGGAAAGGTATTGTTGGCAGATAATACTGATGCATTTAAAAGATAGAAAATGATACAATCAGGTACAGTACTTGTGACAATTCTATGAAAGCAAGGACATTCAAATGACCATATGTGATTGCTTTTCAGAAGTTCTTATTATGGGAAGCATGGTATTTCTGGTGTGTATTTCATAATGTTCTTATACAATTTCATGCTGTTAAAATGCTGTCAGTTCCTCCTTAAGCTACAGAGTTTCCCTTTCTATTTACTGTAAGGATATTACTGAAATGGATGAATATATATGACAACATTTCTATACATACAATATTCAATTATTTCAGAGCAGCAAAGCTCTTGGGACAGATAGATGTCCATCACTACCTGAAAGGTGTAAGCCATTTACCCCACCAAATGCTGAATATCTTCATTAGTAATGTTCTGCCAGGCCTGGACTAAAGACATCTGCATTCGTTGTATGTTGTATGTACGTTTTGTCTTAACTCACACATTTAGCAAATAAATAAAAGGCATGTTCAAACTTAAACTGGAGATTAAAATTGACAGATCAATAACTCTTCTGTGGATGGCAGTGGATGACACATCCATGCCTACCTCCTGAAGAGTGTTCTTGATCTGCCTGATAGTTGCTTGGTTATCTATTCTTCACTCAGTAGTCTTTTAGTCATGCACTGTTGAGGTCTTCCTTGGTTCCAGATTGATTGCTATTGCTGAGAACCCCACTGTTTTATTTGAAAGTATATATGACAAGTGTATGTATGGCAAGGGTATGTATGGCAGGGGTATGTATGGCAAGGGTATGTATGGCAAGGGTATGTTTGGCAAGGGTATGTATGGCAAGGGATATAGCCAACCCCTGGCCTAGGCAATCTCACCACATTAAAGCTAGATCTAAATAATGAATGCTGTTAACAAACGAGGACCTCTGGGCTCCTGGTCATCCCACACCTTCGTAAGTCAGCTCCTGATCCAAGCATTAAAATCTCTTCGCTGTTCTGGCTCCTCAGTGGTGGAACCAGCTTCCACTGGAGGCTAGAACAGCAGAGTCCCTACCAATCGGCAGGAAACATCTGAAAACGTTCCTGAGTATTTATAATAGTTGAACTCCACCTCTGTTGTCTGAACATGTTTTATGTTTATCTGTATGATCCTTTTCTAACACTGTTTTGGCCTGTTCACTGTGTCAAATATTGAATGCTCTTAATACTGAGTTGTGGATGTTTCACTATAGTTTCTCTTAAATGTATGCACTCACTAAGTTGCTCTGGATGAGTGTTACTGCTAAATTGAATGCTAAAATGTAAATGTAAAATAAACACATGTATTTTTCTCTCCCTCTCAATCATTTCCTCTTCTCTGTCTAACCACCCCTTTTCGTAACTTCAGATTCTAGAGACATTGAAGAGGGTCAACTTCTCCCGTAATGGATACCATGTGTCTTTCGATGCCAATGGGGACCCAGTGGCCACATATGAGCTGATTAACAGGAAGATAGGGGAGAATGGGTACTTGGAGTTTGTAACTGTAGGGTACTATGATGCCTCTATGCCCGCAGGCCAGAAGTTCCACATGGAGAAGGAAATCACCTGGGTAAACAACAGTACACAGATCCCTGTGTCAGTGTGCAGTCAGAGCTGTCTTCTAGGAACTCGTAAAGCCGCACAGAAAGGAAAGCATGTCTGCTGCTATGATTGTATTCCATGCCCTGATGGAGAGATCAGCAATGTTACAGGTAGGCCTTTAGATATAGTTCCTACTTACTTCCTTTGAAAACTAAGATCTGATTTCTTTGTACTCTCGCAACAAAGAATATTACCCCGTACAAGCTATATTTCATTTATTTATTATGAACTGTAAGCGCCCATTCTGGTAATACTGCAAACATAGGTCACAAACAAAATGCACATTATATGTATATCTATACACCCCCTCACCACTGAACAGAACATCCCACCAAACATAACACCCCCCACCACACCAAAATCCAACCTGCCCCACACCCACATAGCTTCCCCCCAGCCATACAAATCCCAACCTACAGTCATGGTCCAATATTTTGAGAATGTCACAAATACAAATTTTCACAAAGTCTACTGCATCATTGTCGATGATGACAATTTGAATATACTCTAGAATGTCATGAAGAGTGATCAGATGAATTGCAATGAATTGCAAAGTCCCTTAACCCCATACTTAATCCCAAAAATAAATTTCCACTGGATTTCAGCCCTGCTGAACAGCTGGCAGGAACAGCTGCCATCATGTCAATGGTTGTCTCGTAAACACAGGTGAGAGTGTTGATGAGGACAAGGCTGAAGATCACTCTGTCATGCTGATTGAGTTAGAATAACAGACCGGAATCTTTAAAAGGAGGGTGGTGCTTGAAATCATTGTTCTTCTTCTGTCAACCATGGTTAACTGCAAGGAAACATGTGCTGTCATCATTAATTTGCACAAAACCGGCTTCACAGGCAAGGATATTGCTGCTAGTAAGTTTACACCAACAGAGGGTGAAGGGATCAATTGCTTGCTCTCATACCGTGTCACCAAAACGTACATTTAGTTATAATTAGATGGTCTATTACCGCCACAGAGTGCTGCTAGAGACCATGGTGCAAGAGACCATTTAAAATGCTCTACTCTGAAAACACAGTGAGTTCTATGTAGCCTATAGTACAGTGCAATACTCATTTGCAACTTTTACATATTAGTTTATTCAAAGAGAAGAGAAGCTCACCAAAAATCTGTTTAAAATATATTTCCTGCATTCTAATCCAATAAACAAACGTGTCTTTGTGTGTTCATATAAACTATGTGTTCCTGGACTGTCATTAATGTTTGTTACAGTACGTTAGGTGTGTTGCTATGAATAATGTCATATTATTTTAGGCATATTGTTTATAGTCTAAAACAATTCTGACTGCTCAAAAGCCATTCAAAACATACTTTTAGAAGTCGCTATATGACGTCTTTAAACTGATCACTGCTCAGTAAACAGTAGTTGAGTTATATGTTCATTAAAATGCACACAGCTCAAGTAGCTCTGTGTGTTAGGGCACCCCACTGCAAAAGAGTTGCAATGGCAAAGGTAGCTGGTTCAAACACTGGTACATCCCTGTGCAGGTATATATTCTTATAATCTGTGCTAATTACTTCATAAGAAACTATTAATTTAAATTTAAACTAGAACTGCAAGCAGTTTTGACGGGGTCCAAGTTGTCTCTGGAGTCCCCCCCGGTGCAAGTCGCCCCGATGACCCGCGGAGCCCAAAAAAGCAGAACCTAAGAAATCAGAACCAAAGGCACGTTGGCTGTGACGCAATAGTTGGAAAAAATCATAGCACCCAAGATACAAGGTCTGTAGTAATTTGCACGTGCTCTGATATTTCGAAGACTTTTTAAAATGTTGAAAGAAGTGCTTTGATAATGGTTGAAAATGTCAGAGAAGATGAAAAAAGTTGTAATTAGCAAGCAAACATAGGGGATTACAAACTAAAAAAAGAAGATGATGAAATACCATCACATAGTTTGTCGATCCGTAAACTGTCGTTCAGATAGCAGAGGTAATCAGAGTGCCATACAGCCATGGCTGAGTATTCATGTACCGCGTTTGAATGAACCAATCTTTGGTTTAATTTGTCCTAATTGTTCAGGGACAGGGATTAGTTTAACATCAATCCACAAAATTATGGGTCCTCTAGCATTTTAATGTAGTAATTTATGTATGTCTAACCAACTGGTCTGTACACTGTGCCTTACACACTAAACAAAACAGAACATTTGGCAACATTTTCTCTGTAACTTTATCTCTTATCCGTTTCAGTGTTTAGACTAGGTTGCTACTTTGTACTGCGGCCAAAAGTTCATGTAGCGCATTTTAATGAACTGATCTTTGATTTAGTTTGTCCTAATTGCGCAGGGACAAGGCCTAAAGTTAACATTGATCCGCAAAATCATGGGTTCTGTAGCAATGTACTGTACTAATTTGTGTATATCTGCCCATCTTGTCTGTACACTTTGCCTTACACATTAAACAAAAAAACATAACCAAATATTGAGTTACCTACATTGGTCCAAAGGAAACAATTTTATAAGACATTTAGCAACATGTTTTCTATAACTTTGTCCCATTTCCCTTTCACTGTTCAGGTCAGGTCACTAATTTAGGCTGCTACCGACAGTATCCATTATAGATAGTTTTTCTTGAAAATGTTTTGTATTGTTTTGTAGTATAATTTTGTATTAGATTAGCAACAAACCAATTCTAGTACTGCACACTCCAAACAGGAAATAAAGTTTGCCAGATTCACAGGCACATGATCCAGCATACTGTAGTCCCAAAATGCCCCAACGAGGGGCATTTTATAAGAATTAAGCATAGATCTTAGCTTAGAATATAGGAAATATTGGTTAGGATAGAACCACAATTAAATCTGCTAAATAAAAGTATATAACATTACTTATGAATTTATCTTGTCTTTTATTTTTTTTATTTTTTTTGGGGGAAAGGTCAGCTTCAGTATTTGACAACAGGGTCGTCATTGTTCTATATTGTGCATCATTTCCAATCCCACTTTTTTGTTTTTTATTATTATTGCCCCCTACACTCCACACCCATCCCAATCCTTACCTAACCTAACCGTGACCAAATGTTGAGACCAATTACCTGTGCCATTTTAATATTATCTCTAG
>JACXGM010037139.1:0-11189 GCA_016801145.1 Umbra pygmaea
ATGTAGGCAGTGTGTATTCGTGGTCTATGTAGATGTAGGCAGTGTGTATTCGTGGTCTATGTAGATGTAGGCAGTGTGTATTCGTGGTCTATGTAGATGTAGGCAGTGTGTATTCGTGGTCTATGTAGATGTAGGCAGTGTGTATTCGTGGTCTATGTAGATGTAGGCAGTGTGTATTCGTGCTCTGTGTAAAATGTAGGCAGTGTGTATTCGTGCTCTGTACAGATGTATGCAGTGTGTATTCGTGCTCTGTACAGGTGTATGCAGTGTGTATTCGTGCTCTGTATAGGTGTATGCAGTGTGTATTCGTGTATTTAAAAAAATCTAAATATCTGTTATACATGCATTTAATTATAGAGACAAGTATTGGGAAATATATCTACTCTGTTGTGTAAAGAAATTGGGTTAGATAATTTCTTTGCTCTAAAAAAGCACAAAATGCATTATCAACAACTGGCAACCCTGGCTGCAAGCCTTATTCCAGATGTGTTGTCCTGTGTTGCCAGTGTCAGCTTAGTGAGTTGGCTACTGACCATAAAACAAAGTGTTGATTAACATCTGAAAAGTCAAACAAGGAAATGTTGTTGGATAACCAAGGTAGGCTATAATTATTTTTTGTACACACGTAATAGGCATTACTACAGCTGAGTTTCAGAACTATCCTGAGCAAATGTAATTTAATACAAAATTCCAGACATAGTAGACCATCCAGGGACGTTTAGCATACTATGGTTAACATATTAATCTTAATCTGGCATACTATATAATAATCATAGTATGCAAATTGGGATGTAAATAGGTCTAGTGCACTGTTTTTTCCTTTTCTTCCATTCGTTCCTGTGAACGTGCCGGATCCTTCTGCTTCTCGTGCACCTATGAGTTCCGAGACCTTCTATTTTACAAATCAAGCACTGCCCTGGTGGTCAGTAACCAAACTGTTTTCAGAACCACTGGTCCAGAGTTTTTATATGTAGGTGTGAATAAAAAACACTGACATTTTATAGGGCCCTACAGCAGAGAATCTCAGAGACCCGCAGGGCGTCCCCAGAGACCCGCAGGGCGTCCCCAGAGACCCGCAGGGCGTCCCCAGAGACCCGCAGGGCGTCCCCAGAGACCCAAAACCTTTACGTGTTTAACACTCACCTCTGACAACAGTGTGGAGGATTCTGGGACAACATAGATGACCACGGAGCCAGACGGGTTTTCACTGAGCATGTGCAGAGCTCCATCAGCCTCTATAGAGGATAAAGAAACACCAGACTATGATAAACGTGAGCATGTGCAGAGCTCCATCAGCCTCTATAGAGGATAAAGAAACACCAGACTATGATAAACGTGAGCATGTGCAGAGCTCCATCAGCCTCTATAGAGGATAAAGAAACACCAGACTATGATAAACGTTCACAGTAACACACAGTAACACACAGTAACACACAGTAACACACAGTAACACAGGGTCTACTGGCACCTTCTTTCTACCCAACCTGAGCAAAAGACGATTGGCTGGCTGGGATTCACAGACAGCTATTTTGTTTTTTTTTAAAGCTACAGTCCGCAACTTTCGTAATTTCAACAATATTATTTAGGCCCCCCATTTTAGTCCGGATGTGTAGTATATCGTTTATATTATATGCACATTCTAAGTAGAATAATCCTCTTACCGTAGTTTTAAAGCTTTAAACACAACTGTGTTTCTCAGGCTATTGCAGGCATTCCCTTACCGAGCGTCAGGCAGGGAATAACCAACAAATGCGTGACGTGTGGTTTGCTAAACTGGAGGAAGTACCATTGACAGAGCAGTCAATCAAACCAGAGCTATACGGTGACATGTGTATGACATCATAATGCAGAACAACCTCTAGACCCAGTAGAACAAGAGAGAAAATACAAACCACTTCAGAGAAAGAACCGAGCTGGGACCCGTTTTAGCCTGACAGCACCTATATTCACTTTTTGTAGAACCCAGATGCCTAAATATCATGGAAGACATCTTTTACCATGGACACATTAAGACCTAGGTTACACTCAGTAGTCTACACTATACACAGAAAGCAAGAAGTGAAAATGACAAAATGACAAAAACGTAATTATTTTCTTTTCAAACATAAAAATAAATCCACATTTCAAAAACAGTTCCTTTGTTTCACCACTTGTTGTGGGTACGCATGGTCATGGATGTGCGTCGATACCTCAAACTTTTCCTTTGATAAATCCCACATTTTGCGTAGAAATGATCTCACGCATGGTCTATGCACAGATTTGTGTGTACGCATGCTTGATATATAAGCCCCCTGGTTCCAAGTTATTATTCCCTGTTGATTTCCCAGAATCTAATGCCAGCAAGGCATCACAGACCTCCCTAACAAAGAGACGTCTGAAGGAGAAACCCTGGGAAACATTCTCAATATTAGTCCAAGTATCTGAAGCAGCTGCTAACCTTCAGCTGAAGCCTGGTTCAGAGCTTCCTCCTCCATTATGGTAGCTGTTCTGTACCTGGTCTCATAACTGGACCTCCACCTGGTACTGTCTGGAAGGAAAACATAATGTCATGGCAACAATCGATCTGATAACAGTAGATGACCTCTGAACCCTGACCTCCCCCTCTCACCATCCACAGCATGTGCCTCCTGATGCGTTTGTGATGGTGGAATCTTCTTCTGCTGTTCAGCACTTAGACTTCCTCTAGCAAACACCACCTCCACCTCCACACTCAGCTGGAGCTGAAACACACACACGCTTTAAAATGTACGCACGCGCTTTAAATGTACGCACGCGCTTTAAATGTACGCACGCGCTTTAAATGTACGCACGCGCTTTAAATGTACGCACGCGCTTTAAATGTACGCACGCGCTTTAAATGTACGCACGCGCTTTAAATGTACGCACGCGCTTTAAAATGTACGCACGCGCTTTAAAATGTACGCACGCGCTTTAAAATGTACGCACGCGCTTTAAAATGTACGCACGCGCTTTAAAATGTACGCACGCGCTTTAAAATGTACGCACGCGCTTTAAATGTACGCACACGCTTTAAAATGTACACACACGCTTTAAATGTACACACACAAACACCACCTCCACACTGAGCTGGAGCTGAAACACACACGCTTTACATTTATACACACATCCTTATTTTACTCATTTAACAGATGCTCCTTTACAAAGCAACTTACAGGGACATCCCCCTGGAGCAATTTAGGTTAACGTGTCTTGCTCAAGGACACAGTCTGTGATCAAACCACCTACCTTCCGACTACAAGTCGGACTCCCTAACATTGAGCCATCTGATAAACCTATACATACACATATTGGTTTATTTATGAAAATGAAAACCGGCAATTTTGAAGTATTACAAAACAATCCCTAAAGCTTAACCTATGAACTCTACTCTCCAAAATTCACCTCAATAACCATATTGTTATGCCTTAACCCTAGCTCCTAAACCTAACCCTAGCTCCTAAACCTAACCCTAGCTCCTAAACCTAACCCTAGCTCCTAAACCTAACCCTAGCTCCTAAACCTAACCCTAGCTCCTAAACCTAACCCTAGCTCCTAAACCTAACTCTAGCTCCTAAACCTAAACCTAGTTCCTAATCCTAACTCTAGCTCCTAAACCTAACCCTAGTTCCTAATCCTAACTCTAGCTCCTAAACCTAACCCTAGTTCCTAATCCTAACCCTAGCTCCTAAACCTAGCCCTCAATCACAAAGTGAGGAAGTAGTATGATGGGGTGGAGTTTCCTCATTTAAAACTCAAGAATACTGATCATTTCCATGTGGTATGAGAATAACGCCCTTTGAAAATATGAAATATTTTGACCCAAACTAAATGCATTGGCACATCCCCTTCCCCAAGCATTTAAAAAAAACATGACCATTGAAAATAGATGAAGAAGTAGATTGAGTGCATTTAAAAAAAACATGACCATTGAAAATAGATGAAGAAGTAGATTGAGTGCATTTGGGGTCAAAGACTTTGCTGGTCAACAACATGCACATGCATGTAGTCTATACTGACCGAATACCACTGGCAAATTCACAGCTTTGATCTATTTCAGCCAGCACAACTTCATAGGCTCAGGTTCTGTGCTACTTCCTTTCCATTGTTGTAACACAAACTTGACTATTGTTGTTTTTTTAAGGGGCAGATGTTCGACCTGCACTCAATGTAGGGCCCTTTGAAATCTGTTTCATTTTTTGGCCAATTTCATTTATTTTTTTCCAGATTCCGTGACTTCCATTTTATTCTTTTAATCTCAAACCTTCATATATAAAAACCCCGGGCCAGTGGTTCACAAACCTTTTTGGTTACTGTACCACCAAGGGTCCTAGTTCCCATGGTTGGGAACCACTACCCAGGCAGAAGTTGTTTGCTCAACTAATTTTTCATTCATCTCCAATTGAACAACAATTTGTACAATTTCAGATTCGAAATCCCGCACAGATGAAGAAATGTAGAAAAAACAGCTGTAATAAACAGTTTGCATGAATATTGCCTTATAGGCCACATTTACATATGATACAAGTAATTATTTCATGACACGTACACAAAAGGTTGTTTCAGTAAATATGCATAGTTGTTTGTCATTTTAAAACAATTACCAGTAAAGACACTGACTTTGCTTTTGGCACAACAGAAGAATCTAGCCAATATAAAACTAAACGAGTAGACAGACAATGTTACATGTCCTCAGAAATCGAATTAAAATGGGAACAATGACAATAAACATTTAATATGGTTATTTTACAAAGTTGTATCAAGCGCAATCGTGTGGACAAGGACATAATTGTGTGGACAAGGACATAATCGTGTGGACAAGGCCATAAGCTTCTGTAGCCCTCACGCTAGCTCAACCCTGCTTATCCTGAACGAGAGAGCTAAAACTCAATTACATCAAGCGTTTAGGTACAAATTCTAGATCCTTGTCATTGTTCCCCTTTAAATAGTAGCCTACACCTTGTCATGTGCATTTGGATAAGTGAGTGATACAGAGAAAAACAAGCATTATCTGTTTGTGCAATTTAGAAGAGTAAATACAGCTGTATAATTGTTAATGTGGAATATTTTTAAGGTCCCATGCAATAGTTTTATGGAATTCCATCCATCCATTCTCATCGCGGGAGCAGCAGCTCCAGCAGGGGACCCCAAACGTCCTTTTCCCGAGCCACATTAACCAGCTCCGACTTGGGGATCCCGAGGCGTTCTTAGGCCAGGTTGGAGATATAATCCCGCCACCTAGTCCTGGGTCTTCCCCGAGGCCTCCTCCCAGCTGGACGTGCCTGGAACACCTCCCTAGGGAGGCGCCCAGGGGGCATCCTTACCAGATGCCCAAACCACCTCAACTGGCTTCTTTTGACGCAAAGGAGCAGCGGCTCTACTCTGAGATCCTCACCTATGACAGAGCTTCTCACCCTAAGGGATACGCCTGCCACCCTCCTGAGGAAACCCATTTTGGCCGCTTGTACCCTGGAACTCGTTCTTTCGGTCATAACCCAGCCTTCATGACCATGGGTGAGGGTAGGAACAAAAAATCCCCGGTAGATTGAGAGCTTTGCCTTCTGGCTCAGCTCTCTTTTTTATTCACAACGGTGCCATAAAATGAGTGTAATACCACCCCCGCTGCGCCGATTCTCTGACCAATCTCTTGCTCCATTGTTCCCTCACTCGCGAACAAGACCCCAAGGTATTTGAACTCCTTCACTTGGGGTAAGGACTCATTCCCTACCTGGAGTAGGCACTCCATCGGTTTCCTGCTGAGAACCATGGCCTCAGATTTAGAGGTGCTGATCCTCATCACAGCCGCTTCACACTTGGCTGCGAACCGATCCAGTGAGTGCTGAAGGTCACAGGCCGATGATGCCATCAGGACCACATCATCTGCAAAAAGCAGCGATGAGATCCTCAGCCCACCGTACTGCAACCCATCCCCACCCCGACTACGCCTCGATATCCTGTCCATAAATACTACAAACAGGATTGGTGACAAAGCGCAGCCCAGGCGGAGACTAACCCTCACCTGAAACGAGTCCGACTTACTGCCGAGAACCCGGACACAACTCTCGCTTTGGTCATACAGAAATTGGATGGCCCTAAGAAGGGACCCCCTCACCCCATAGTCCCACAGTATCTCCCGGGGGACCCGGTCATACGCCTTCTCCAAATCCACAAAACACATGTAGACAGGATGGGCATACTCCCAGGCCCCCTCCAGGATCCTTGTGGGAGTAAAGAGCTTGTCTGTTGTTCCACGACCAGGACAGAATCCACATTGTTCCTCTTCAACCTGAGGTTCGACTATCTGCCGAACCCTCCTTTCCAGCACCTTAGAGTAGACTTTACCAGGGAGGCTGAGAAGTGTGATACCACTGTAATTGGCACACACCCTCTGGTCCCCCTTTTTGAACAGGGGAACCACCACCCCAGTCTGCCACTCCTTTGGCACTGTCCCAGACTTCCATGCAATGTTGAAGAGGGGTGTCAGCCAAGACAGCCCCTCCACACCCAGAGCTTTCAGCATTTCTGGACGGATCTCATCAATCCCTGGGGCTTTGCCACTGTGGAGTTGACTACCTCAGTGACTTCCACCAGGGAAGTTATGGAATTATTAAAAAAAAATGTAGCAATGATATGAGAAATAGAATCCCACACATTGCATTGAGGTTTCCTGTATAATAAAGAATCTCTGTTCAAAGATCAACATTTAGTATGTTTCTATAAATGTTATTCTACACTGCTCAAAAAAATAAAGGGAACACAAAGATAACACATCCTAGATCTGAATGAATGAACTAATCGTATGAAATACTTTCATCTATACATAGTTCAATGTGATGACAAAAAAATCACACAGAAAAAATCAATGGAAATCAAATGATCAACCCATGGAGGTCTGGATATGGAGTCACACTCAAAATCAAAGTGGAAATCCACACTACAGGCTGATCCAACTTTGATGTAATGTCCTTAAAACAAGTCAAAATGAGGCTCAGTAGTGTGTGTGGACTCCACATGCCCAAATGAGCTCCCTACAACACCTGGGCATGCTCCTGATGAGATGGCGGATGGTCTCCTAAGGGATGTCCTCCCAGACCTGGACTAAAGCATCCGCCAACTCCTGGATAGTCTGTGGTGCAATGTGGCATTGGTGGATGGAACGAGACATGATGTCCCAGATGTGCTCCATCGGATTCAGGTCTGGGTAACGGGCGGGCCAATCCATAGCATCAATGCCTTCCTCTTGCAGGAACTGCTGACACACTCCAGCCACATGAGGTCTAGCATTGTCTTGCATTAGGAAGAACCCAGGGCCAACCGCAACAGCATATGGTCTCACAAGGGGTCTGATGATCTCATCTCGGTACCTAAGGGCAGTCAGGCTAACTCTGGCGAGCACATGGAGCCCCCAAAAGAAATGCCACCCCACACCATTACTGACCCACCGCCAAACCGGTCATGCTGGAGGATGTTGCAGGCAGCAGGACGTTCTCCACGGCGTCTCCAGACTCTGTCACGTCTGTCACATGCTCAGTGTGAACCTGCTTTCATCTGTGAAGAGCACAGGGCGCCAGTTGCAAATATACCAATCTTGGTGTTCTCTGGCAAATGCCAAACGTCCTGCATGGTGTTGGGCTGTAAGCACAACCCCAAACTGGATGTCAGGCCCTCATATCACCCTGTTTCTGGCTGTTTGAGTGGACACATGCACATTTGTGGCCAACTGGAGGTCATTTTGCAGGGCTCCCTGTCTCATGCTACCACTAGAGTGAAAGCACCGCCAGCATTCAAAAGAGACCAAATCATCAGCCAGGAAGCATAGGAACTGAGAAGTGGTCTGTGGTCACAAACTGCAGAACCACTCCTTGATTGGGGGTGTCTTGCTAATTGCCTATAATTTCTACCTGTTGTCTGTTCCATTTGCACAACATCATGTGAAATTGATTGTCAATCAGTGTTGCTTCCTGAGTGGACAGTGATTTCACAGAACTGTGATTGACTTGGAGCTACATTGTGTTGTTTAAGTGTTCCCTTTATTTTTTTGAGCAGTGTATATTGTTTGAGTCCTCACTCTGAAAGTAAATCAGGAAAACACAAACATTTTAATAGTTACATGTAGCTGCAGTTGAGCTAGCTGGTTAATATTGACCTGTAGTTGAGCTAGCTGGTTAATCTGAGCAACAGGTAACCAGGCTCTGTAAGTCTCAGTAGTTTTCCACCATAATGGAACTCCCACGGCGATCACCACCGCTGCTATAGCCAGCGCTGCCAGACGGCCTCGATGACGCTCTGCAACACACATTACATTACATTACATTACATTACAGCACATTACATTACATTACATTACAGCACAAGTGGGTGCTACACTTTGGTGGTGGATGAGGTGGGCTTTCCCCCTCACTGTGTAAAGCGCTTTGGGTTCCTTGAAAAGCACTATATAAGTTGAATGCATTATTATTATTCATTATTACAAACACACAGGCATGTTCAACACACACGCACAGTAACACAGAAAAAAACCAGTGTTTGCTCTGCGTTCATTTTACAGTGGCTCTGCACCACGGCAAGACCAATGCAAGATAAAAACATCCACGCATTACAGGTGCTATGCGGAAAATTCAAAGAGTAACAATCAAAATATTTTATTGCCAACTGACCATTTTAAAGCATTGTAATAATTATATTCCTTGATATCTAAAAAATTCCCTAAATTATATAAAAATATTATGTAGGATGAATTCCTACAGTAGAGTGATTTTTATACAAATATTATAGCATTACATGCATAAATTATATTAAATCTGCACTATGTAACTTCCCATTATTTGTCCTGTCGGCCCAAATTTTACGTAGATCTTTTTTTATTTACATGTTTTTACTCAACACAGGAATAATACAGGAACAATAACACATTTCCCATAATTATTATTTTGTCCATAATATGCATTTGTTTCTAGTTACATACTGTGAAATGTCAATTTTGCTATTTTACTATTCTCTGTATTTTGTATTATTTAAATTAAATGTTTTCCATCCCTGGATCCAATATACTAGTTCCTAACGTCTACTGGTCCTAAAACATCATTTTTGTATTTTTATGTCGTTTTTTTAAAAGTTACATAGTGCAGGATTAACGAAGGCGCATGCACATTGAAAAAAACTGTGCAATCACAAATTTCTTTTAGTTTTATTTTGTGAAAAATCTGAAAATGTATCTTAGTTGTGAAAATGATTTCCCCTACATGTTTTTGAACGAATAGCAACTAGTGAGTTTCAGGTTGGATGTTCGAAAAACATTAGACTCTTCAAATCTCAATAACTCGTTAACGAAACATTCAATTAATAAATTGTTTGCCTTACTTTGAGGAAAAATGTCTGTATAACATTGTACAGTCATTGTTTAGGACCTTTAGTCACAGAGGACTAATTGTCCCGGAGTGAACCTCATAGCTGGTAAAGCCACGTTCAATGTGTTACAAAAATGTAGCCTTCTGTTTTTCAAATTCAAGCTTCTATAGCTCATACAATGGCAATACCATCTCTATAAAAACGATATATTCGGACTTGTGGGAATGTGGAGAAGAATGCACAACTTTTACTTTCTCAAAATAACAAACATTCAGAGAACATTAAAGCTTGAATAGCTCTTACAGTAAGTATGCAATACATCGTTTCAGAGCCATATACTTACTGTTTCTTTTAAATCTTCTGAAAAAAACGTGAGCATTTTTTTTCCACCTTCCCGAGTCAGACTATATACATTTTAATGTCATAACGTAAGGGCTATTGAAGGTTAAATGTTCTCTCAAAATATTGGGATATTTTGAAGAAAAAAAAGGTGTGCATTGATCTCCAACTTCCCCGTGTCAGAATATACACTTTATAGATCCATGACATACTGTAAGAGCTATAGAAGCTTTAATGTTCTATAAATTATTATTTATTTTGAAAAAAAATTAAGCTGTGCATCTTCTCCACCTTCCATGTGTCAGAACATATCGTTTTTATAGTGAATCGTGATACGGCCATTATAGTAGTTATTAAAGCTTAAATTTGGAGAAACGGCTGCATTTTCTTGGCAAATTCCCAGCTAACAATTTAAGGTTCTGGGAACGTTCTGGGAACGTTAGTTTTTGGTTCCCAGAACGTTCCTAGAACGTTCCCTTAAGGTTCCCTTAACGTTCCCCAGGAAAGTTTTCTTAACGTTAATAGAACGTTCCCTTAAGGTTAGGGGAACGTTCTGGGAACCTACTCGAACAATATAACCTAAAAATAACCTACAGAGAACATTCCCAGAACGTTCTCTTTAGGTTATAAAATTAAACCTAAAAATAACCTACAGCGAACGTTCCTAGAACGTTCTTGTTTGGTTCCCAAAAAATAACCAAATGGGAACCATAAGGGAACGTTAGGGGAACGTTCTGTGTTTGCGGGGTTGAACGCGCCCATTATCAGCTCAGAGATTGCCTCGTTCTTCGCTGTTTGCACCGGTGAAATAAAGAATGGGCAACGTTATACAGACATTTTTCATGAAACTATGACAAACAATACATTAACTAAACGTTTTCTTAAAGAGCTATTGAGATTTGAATAGCCGGATGTCTATCGACAATCCAATTTGAAACTAACTACACTGCAGTGAATAACACTGAACGAATTGTGCTACCAGTCACACAGGACACCCGCCCGTTGTTACGGTTTAACTGGTTTTCGGATTAATTTGTGATCTTCCAGATGCGACGTAGGCGTGGCATGTGAAACCCAGGTAAACAATGAGACATCTAGGTGCCTGTTTCGATGCCTGTTATAAATAATGCAAACGTCAATAAATCGTTTAAATGTTCATGTTGTAATTCTTATTTGTGACACATCACAGTCCCGTTTCATGTGTTGTAAGTAAGTGTATTTAAACAGTCTGAGGTGTTTATTAACGCCGCACCTCGAACGCAGAGTTAAAACCGCTGTTAGCAAAGTGCAGCGCGCACAGATTAAGTTGTGGTACAACATCTGTACCATCGGTAATAGGCTATGCTCATATCGTTTAGACCTACAAATAGCTATTCGTTAACATGGGCAACACAACAGTTGAGGTGTAAAAAAGAAAAAACAATGTTTCTACTTGTGAACATTGTACACGAAGCTCTAGGTCATGTTACAATAGGAAATCCATTGACCCAATACTTTGACTAAAG
>JACXGM010037140.1:0-11189 GCA_016801145.1 Umbra pygmaea
CAGTTCAGGTTGCTGTTTCCCGGCCACGTTCATTTCCCATACAGCCGCTGGCTCTGTCCACACACCTCGAACAGACTTGCAGAAGTCATTTATCCAACAGTAGTCTTAAAGCCTTTCAACCGCTTTCACAGAAAGAAGCTCATGAAGAACACAGCCCACTGCGCAACGTACGGTAGGAGACTTCAAAGGAAGGCAGCTAGCCTTTTCTACGCTCAACACATAACTCTTTTGCAATGTGACATTTTTCGACGGTGGATCTGGAACTAATAGTCACGGTATAATTGCTAACTATCTGAAAGATGAATGCACAGCTCAAAGCATCCGATAATTGAGATGGATACAGCTGCCGGTGCTACGTTCCGGACTGCATTCTTTGCCGTTATGATCGGCGAGGCGCGGGACACAGTTTACACGTCGTCTCTTCTCCACCTGCTGCCTGCCGAATGCCCATCGCGCCTCTTTTCTGCTTGATACTTTTAACCATTGCAATGGGCTGAGTATACATTAACCGTTTACACACTCTCTGTTGTCACAAGTCACAGCTACATCTAGGCAAATTCTTGACGTCAAAAATGTGCACTTCCATTATTAACGATGGTTAACTATAGAGCTGTATTCAGGCAATCCTCCAATGTGAATAGGGGTATTGTTGTGAAGGGATTTAATCAGATGTGATGTTCAAGCTATGTTGTCTGTGCCCTAACAAATTTCTAAGTACGCTTCCGAATTGACAACTCAATGCTAGAATACTTAATCGACTTAATCTTTTATAGGCGTACATAAAACGAATGTTGACATTATTATAACATTAAAATCACTTGAAATTCTTAGTAGGAAGTTAGAATCAGGTTAAGGTAACGTTGAAGAATAAATAATTCCAAAATCCAAAAAATAACCACAAGGAATTGATATTTATATAACGTTTTTTTCTGTTTTAGATAGGCCTAGATAGAAAATGATACATCAATTAATGTCTTCTTTTAAATAATTTGTCTTCTGACCTATGTAGGTAAAGGTACTTTATTTGTCACATACACATACATGTAGCGAAATTCATTCTCTGCATTTAACACATCCCTCAAGGGAGCAGTGGGTAGCTATTTACAGCGCCCGGGGACCAACTCCAGATCTAAGCCAGTGTTTTCGTCAGGGGCACTGACTGGAGAACCTAACCTGCATGTTTATTTACTTTTTTGATTTTTTTTGAGAGATTAGTATTAAAAACAAATTGTGATGGTTAAAGGTCAGATGTTTTAATTTAAATTATCTAATTTAAATTAATTAATTGTTTGGCCTGCCTTTGTAAACTGCTCTGCTATTGATCTCTGCAACTAACAGAGAAATTGTCCCTAATGGACCTATAACTTAATCTTACACATTCAATTGACACGACAAATTGTTTAAACAATGCCAATTTGGGGTTATTTAAAAAACTTTTTGGGCTATTTTTGACCCAGACAATCTGGCTGTGTTAATGACCCAAACATGTTTTTACTAACCATAATTTGAGCTGACCCAGACAGATTTATTATTTTTATTTTTTCAGTAAGAGGTTGTTTTCACGGGCATACTGTAGCTAATTAGGGCCGTGTTTTTCAGATTGATATGATTTGCCTTCCATCAGTGTAAGTCAAGTTCAACATGTTAAAGGTGAAGTATTGGACCTTTATCAATAAAAACATGTTTAAACATCTAATTTGGTCTGGAAGTGTAATATGTTGTTTATATATACATAATATCTAAGTGGAATCACTGCTATTCATCATTTAACCATGACATTTCAAGGACAACTCCAATTCCATTATATCATATTATGATGTATATTAAATAAAGTAGGAGCTACAGTGTACCAATATAGCTCAGTTGGTAAAACAGGGTAGCCACAATTCCAGGGTTTTGGGATACATTCTTACGGAATGCTAGTTTGAGGAAAAAACAAGTATGAAATACAATATATACGCACTCACTTCATTTAGAGATAATTGGACCATAAGAACATATTGTTCGTTCAAATGGAGACTGAATAGTTTTACCCCGAGATCTAATCAATGACCTTGAAGTAGTGCAATGTGCTTAAACCTTCCAAAACCAATTCCAATGGGAACTGCTGCAAAGCTTATCTTTCATGGACAGACTACATAATAATGGTAGTACATACACTGTATAGGCAGAATTACAGTATGTGGACACCCCTACTAATGGTAGAGGAGGGATAAAGGTACTGTAAACCCGAATAGTAAGCAGGACTCAAAAAAATTAAGATAACTGATTACTTCAAAAGTTTTGATTTCATGAAGTACTTCCTTTTGAGTTCAGAATACTTAAAATACCTTCAAACATTTTAAGTGCACTCGAACAATTCTTTTCTTTTTTAGTTCATGGAACTTAAACATTTAAATTTAGTATAACAATAGCTTTACAAACAAAATACTGCCCATAATAGATTTACAGTGACTTGAAACTGCATTCCCTTAATTAATGTAATGTTTTTCAGTCTCACTTTGTACATGTTGTTTGGAAATGTTTTCAAAACAGTTAAATGATGGCAAGACACAGTGACTGTTAATTTCATGAACTCAAAATTTTTTAAGTAATCACTTACCTTAATTTTTTTGAGATCTGCTGACTTTCTGAATTACAGTGTACTAATGGTAGAGGAGGGATAAAGGTATTGGGCTGTTTTTCAGGTGGTGCGCTAGGACCCATAGTTCCAGTAAAAGGTCATCTTAATTCTACCAGATACAAAGACATTTCAGACAGTTGGGTGCTTCCAACTTTGTGGCAAAAGTCCCTGGAAGGCCATTTCCTGTTCCAGCATGAGTGTGACCCTGTGCAAAAAGTATAAGGACACGGTTCGATGACTGGTGTTGAGGAACTCAAGTGGTCTGCACAGAGCCCTGACCTCAACTCCACTGAACACCTTTGGGATGAATTGTAATTGCAATTGCAAGCCAGACATTTTCATCCAACATCCATGTCTGACCTACTATTTTAGCTGAATGGGCAAAAATACCTACAGACACACTCCAAAATCTTGTAAAAGAACTTCCCAGAAGAGTGGCGGTTGTTATAGCGGCAAAGGGGAGGCCGAGGCCATATTAACGTCCATGGTTTAGGAATGGGATGTCTAACACGCTCATATGGGTGTGATGGTCGAAACTGATTAACATGGGTGTGATGGTTGAAACTGATTTACATCAGCAGTTGTCACAAAGTGCTTTGAAAGATATTCCACCCAAAGACTTGCTGGTTGTTTTCAAATAAAGAGGGTGGAGTTCTACACTCTTATTCCAACCTAGTCTCTTTACACACATGGACTTAAAATTGAATTTTGCATCTGAGCAATACAATACATCTAGGTAATCAAGACAAATTCGCTAGCATAAACAGTTGTTGGCAGTGAAACCCCGAGCCTTTTGGGGGCCCAAAGCAGAATTTGATTTTGGGGCCCCCTCCCACCACACGGAGTGCACTGGATTGGGGTCCCCCTGGCTTAGTTTGCTTATGCCTTGGGCCGGCCCTGCTTGTTGTGCTCTTTGGATTTTTGTCAGGTGTGCAGTAATAAACAGAGGGGATGGGGTCATTTATTTGACCTGGTGCTGATTCTGGTTCACTTTGGTGGGGTGTGGGGGATGAGCGACTCAGAGGCAAATCTCAACATGGTTGGCTGGAAGACAGAGGATAACATATCAAAAATATAGAAAGGTGGAACCTCACGATTACCTATCCTGTGCTTTTCATGAAGAATACCGGTAGTTAGTGTAGCAATACCTAAACCTGTGTAGAGTCCCTTAAAACTGGGTGGAATTGCATAAACCTGAATGGAGTTACTTAAACCTAGGTGAAGTCACCAAAACCTGGGTAGCGTGGCTTAAACCTGGGTGGAGTTGCTGAACCCAAGGTAAAATAATTAAAAACCTAGGTGAAATTGTCTAAACCTGGGTGGAGTTGCTTAAAGTTAAAAAGCGTGCTTTGAGCAACTAAAAATGTTCAAAATGTCATTACTAGTCCATATCCATTTGCACTGATTCCTTATAATAAACACAGCGAGTTTGAACAAACAAGTTTGTGTACATACCTCAGTTTATATCCCATTTTCCAGTGAAGTCCACACTAGTCGATTGTCGAAGTCATACAATTCAATATTCCGAAATGTATTTTTTCCCCCAAAAAAACTATTTGCGGTGGTTATGTCCAAATAATTTAGCAAGTTGGCCAGGTAACCTGACACTGTTTCCTCAACAGTGTTGCTTAGTTACCTCTGCTCATGTGCGATAACCCTTGAACTCTTGGGAGCTGTGAATGCAAGTGTCAGTTGACACTCGATCAAAAATATAACCACGGCGAATTGTTTTTTTTTGCGGAAAAAATATGTTTTGGAATATTGAATTGTATGACTTCGACAATCGACTAGTGTGGACTTAAACTAAGGTATGTACACAAACTTATTTGTTCAAACTCGCTGAGTTTATTATAAGGAATCAGTGCAAATGGATATGGACTAGTAATGACATTTTGAACATGTTTAGTGGCTCAAAGCACGCTTTTTAACTTGCCCCGTAAATGCGTAATGGTTGTCTATTGGCAGCAAAAGGTAAACACGGTTTTGGCAATACAGATTGTTTGAGTTATTAACGCTACGGACAGCACTTCCGATATGCAAACAACAGAGCTACGTTTTGAAATCTCCCAGAATTCTCCTTTAAACCTGTGTATAGTTCCTTAAACCTGGGTGGAGTTACATATTTATTGGTGGAGTCACTTAAACTTGGTTGAGGTAGTTAAACATTAGCCTGTGCTGTAGTTGCTATCTGGAAATTGATGCAACGATACTGTCGGTAGTTTTGGTTTTCTTTTCAGTGCATTGCATATAGTTTTGAGTTTTGTAAGGTCCATTTAAATTCATGTGTGTCCCTTTTATTTCTGTGCCGACACCTCTCTCCAGTTTGGCCTTTGTTAGGACTTGTAAGACGGGTATCTTGTAGATCTGATTGGTAATGACATTCAGCCGTGTTCTATTAGCTAGTTAATTCATTGCATATAAGCTGGCCAAACTAGGGAGAGGTGTCGGTCATTGATAATCTGTATCACTGTGTGGAAGGCTGTCCGGGAGCTACACTTAGAAATGTTAGTTGTGAAAAGTGAGTCGCTGAAGTTTGGAAGTTTATGTGTACGCTCTGTACTTGTGTGTAGCTATCAGTATCCGTGCCACTGTAAGAGCACGTTAAGCTAAATAAGTATATCCATTGTGAACTCGCTTCAGTGGTACCCTGCAACTGCATAATATGTATCTTTCCCGGATTGTCATATAAAATACAAGCAACTGCCATCCACTTGCCTTTACACCGCACCTAAATGACATCGTGACAGATACAGGTCGGGGCTCATACTGTACACGCGCTTGGTTGGCACTCAGATGAGAAAGCAACAAGCATCTCCCCCGGGGGAAGAAACTTGGACCTGGATTCTCGTCCTGATTCAACCAGAGGAATCAAATTTGGGTCCTTTATTGTTTATCCATAAATTATGTGCAGCTAATATGCAACTAGTCATATTTGGTGAGGTAATTAGATTAAAAATTAAAACATTTTAAAATGTTTCCAATGCCAGCTTGGGATTTAATATGGCAACCTTATGGGTTACTAGTCAGATGCTATAACCACAAGGCTAAATGCTGGCTTCCTACAGCCATCTGATAGCACTTCTAATTGCTTATAAACTGCAATAAAAACATTACTAGTTGACAAATAAATTACAAATTCACAAGCACACTGAAACGCACTAGGACACGTATGCTGCAGCTGAATGGAATTTATAACTTGAAAACTTGGGGAGGTGATAAGGCGCAAAAAATGGAGTATGAAGATTGCACAATCAATAATAATAATCAACCGTTTCAGCAATGTACAACATTGTAATATTATAATGTGACAATATGGTTTAACTTGTTAAATGCACACACATTAGTCAGTGGTTTGAGCCTTGCCACGTCGCTCCGATAAGCCTTGTCAGATTGCTCTACAGCGACTCCTTGTGTTCAGATCGGGCACCTGTAAATACAACCGCGGAGGTATAGTTGGTGAGTGTAATCATCCTGTGCATGAGCTGACTAAAGTTGTCCGTGTTGGATGAGCAGTTTTCACAATGGTGAGTGTGGTGTAGAGATGAAGGGAAGGAGGGAGACCAGACAAGCAGGAGATTAATTGTTGATTTAATGAAGAAACCCAGGGAGTATAACTGTAACTTATTTAGCGAGTTGCACAACAATTATATATATAAATTCATAGTCAAACTACACTATATATTCATAGCCAAACTACACTCTTTTTACAACTTACTTAAAGAGAGAGGTACAGCTTCCTGGACGTCAGCACCCACATGATGGAATTATCAAGCCTGACAAATTAACAGTATAACAATGACCAGCACGGCACCCTTACCTAGCTAGAGCTTATAAAGAAGGATAACAGGACACAACTGCATGTAATCATGAATCAGTTCTACACATACAAGGCTAACTTGAGCTAAGACCTATCATAGCTCTGGCTAAGCAGGGGAGCGGTGCACACACAACTTAAAGAGACAGTACATCAACTCAAACAACAGTGCCTAGCACTGGAATTACAATGAACATGAATACACAGAATGGCACCTAATATCTATGAGTCCATCTCTCAGTTCATGCCTCCGCCAGCCACACTGGCTGAACGTGACAGCAGTGCTTGAGCAGAACCATGTGAGTGCCCCTCACCATCCCGTATCTGTCCAAGGAGTTGTGGAACTCAAGGCAGGGTCATTGGGGAATTGAAAAAGACCAAAAATGGGGAAAAAATCACAAAACAAATATATATACACTGTATGTGTGCCGTCATTTTTATTTTTGAAATACATAACTTAAGTAGTTTATTTTGATGGTGTGGCTGCTATATTTTGTTGTTTATTTTGATACACTTAAAATTAAGGTATTTGGTATTTTATTGCATTAGGATGTATCTTTGCCCATCCCTGTATATAAGGTTTGATTACAAAAACTTCTTAGATATCTAAATGAAAGAATTCAATGGTCAAATATTGTATATCTGACTTGGTTGCAGGAGTTGTTGGCGCTAGAGATTCAACGTGTTCACTCAGAGTTAGGTAAAACTGTGTATAAATACTGTGCCCCACACTCACTGAATAAAATACAGAGCAAACTTAATCTAGACGTTTTAGTGCCTGGATGCCAATTTCAATGTAAAACTGTTTTGTTATTAACTGTGAATGTTTATTTTAAAGTCTGTTTTTATTATGAAGTATATATTTTTCACTCTTTTATTACATTTTATTTTGTTTTACGTTAATTCTGTTTTAGTTTTTGGATGGTGTTTTTTATATTGTTGTATCACAGAGCACAACTGGAAAAGAGACTGGTCTAAGCTTTCTCTGTATAAGTAAATGTTAATAAAATGTCCTTCCGAACTCAGAATCTTTTGTTTGGCAATCCCATTTTCATTCTCTGTGCTCATTTTCTGCTCGTTGTCTCTGGGAAGCGTGCTGTCAGAAGCAGCGGCTGTCCTACAAGATTTTGGAGGCGATCTGCTTGGCGTATGACAGCAAAGAGAAAGGGCTGTCTTTGCTAGATATGCACACCCACCAACCTAGGGTTGCGGATGCATCTTGGCCACTGCTCAAAGCGTTTGACTGTGGAGGTGGAGATCTGTACTACATTGAGCTGGGCATCACCTCGCACACACAGTTACAGCTCCCATCTCCCAGACTCAAGCATGGTGTGCTGTCTGCTTGGGCAGGAGTGTGTGAATAGGTAGCCTGCTGCGGTTTACCACATGGCCCTTTGCTTATGCTGCCATGGGCTGCCACGTACACTGTTCCGCCTGGCTGGTTCAACGGGTCACTCTATAACCCCATGTGTATCATATTAAAGGCAACGACTTAAAGGGAACTTTGAGTCTGAGATTTAGCAAATAACACAAAAATATACAGTACGTATACCTCCCATTTTGGGCTGGATGTGTAATATTTTGTACATGTGTGCATAATATGCAGATGGAATCCCTATCATACCTCACTTAGCTACAACATTCTATGTTTTTAAGCAAGCAGTTTTGAAGCAACTGGGCACAAATCACATGTATAGTACACAATACGTGGTAACCACTAGTGACCAAATTCCCAAAATGCATCTTTATCATAATGTACACTAGCGTTTAAAAGTTTGGGGTCACCCAGAAATGTTTCTATTTTTTATTTAAAGACATACCTTCATCCATCAAGGTGGCATCGAATAAAAAATATATATATATCCAAGAATACTAATGTTGCAAATATCTATCAATGTTGGAAATGACAGATTTATAATTAATTATTCAAATACAACGGCAAAGCCACTTTTTCAGCAGCAATTATTTCAGTGTCCTAATGATGATGTCTTTTAGCTCATCTGTAATTAATCATGTTTTAACTGTAATTTCTTATCAATGTAAAGCTGCCTCGGTGAATGAAGTAATCAGTTTCAATCAAAACACAAGAATGTTCCTAGGTGAACCCAAACTTTTAAATGCTAGTGTATATCTCCCTGGTTTCATGCTGGGAGCAATGAGGTTTGACAACACGAAGGCCAATGGCGTGATGAAGAGCAGACGTGAATCAATGTGGTGGGAGACGTGAATAAATCATCCAGGAGGGAGTCAGTGCTCCCACTTCAGTCCTCACTTGCCCTGTAAGGTCGCATTTGGTGCGAGTGTGGGCCACATTATGTCCTTCCTCATTCCGTCTTCCAGGGAATCAGGGTTAGATACATAACCTAAAGTGAGGTGAATACCCCGGAGGATACACTTTAAATGTTAATATTTTATAGTAATTTAGCAGACACTCTCAACTACAGCTTCCTACAGTTCTTCTCGAGACATCTAGGTGAAACGGGCAGATATCAGTCCTAGGAAGTACAATTTCCTTAATGAATAATTTATCATCAAATTGAGTAGCAGAAAAGAATGTATGATGCGGCAGTCGAGAACATTACTTAAAGATCCTCTCTTCCATATGCAATAAAGATCTGTCTTCTCCAGCCTTGATAACTACCCAGGATATAGATTACTCTCATTTCAAGCAATGTGGCAATTTTTTGTATGTCCCTTTCATACTCCAGACAGTTTTGTAGTTTTGGATTTAACATGTTTTATTCAGCCTGAGACTTTGAAAATGGGGCTAGGCTATTCATTTGCACTGTCAGCAGGGGTCTATTCATATGGGGCAAGATATTTTAATGGCATACCAAAATGTTGCAGTTTGAATAAAAAAAATGGATCCATCTGATGAGATGCCCAAGGTGTCATTTCAAATCCTGAGGTGAAAATGAAACACTGCTGTCTAATATGTCAACTCTGAAAATATTTTCATGATTAGAAATAGTAAGATATTTCTATGGGAGAGAAAATCAGTCTTGGCCAAATAATTATTCATAAGCATTTTTTTACTGCTTAGTGGACATGTCATAAAAATATTTATACAGAATTAGCTAGTAAAGTACATTATTTGAAACATTCCATTTGCAGTCAACGGCATTGTGTGAGCAGTAGCTACATCAGCGTTGCAAGCTTTCGCTCAGTGTTATGGTGTTGACACTATTTGATTACTAGCGTGAAAAAATGGAAGTAAATCTGTCCTCATGAATAATATGTTACAGCGTCAACTCAATAGCTAAACCAACTTGTCGAGAGGATGAGCCCGTCTGGAGTAATAGTTAGTAACCACCATTTAAAACAACACCTCCATGTCATCTAACTTATTACAGTATCTAGAAATGGTGCCCCAGTATAACCAAATGTAAAAGAAAGAAAATTGTGTATTTTTTTGCATTTAGCCACTTTTTTTCTAGTGTATGTGTGTTTCTGTGTATTGGTTTACCTGTGTGCATGTGTGTGCGTGTGTTTGTGTGTAACCCTGTTCCAGACACTCTCACCCCTTCCTTCGTCTGGTTGTTTGGGTGCCATTGGTATGTGTGAGGTCAGGGTTTGTGTGGGAAGAGTTTGCATGTAGGGCTCCGCCCGGTGGTCAGGGATGTGTGTTGCAGGCTGAGCTCCAGTAGGTCATACATCAGGCTGCTTTCCTTCAGTAGTGTGCCCATTAGGATCCCTCCACTGGCCCTCACAGAAGAACGGACAAGGGCTGCCACCTCCTGGAGAAACCAAAAAATACATGTGGCTGCCTCAACATAAATACAGTTTATGGCAGCCCTATTCATCTCTGGCCCCCAAACTCAGTTCCACTCATTTATTTCATTGCAACCCTCTAATCTGGGACTTAATTAGGGTGCAGTTAATGATAAGGCAGATCAGAAATCCAGGAGGCTCTGCACTGTAAAAATATCTGTGAAAAAACAGTAAAAAGTACTGGCAACAAATTACCAGTAATGTTATTTTTACAGACATTTCCTTCAGGATAACAGAAAGTACTTATAAACACAGTAGATGTTCGTTACAAAGTAATATCGGCTCTGTGTGTTAACGGACATTGACTGTGTTAATAAAAAAATGTCTGTTATTATCTTTAAGGAAATTTCCGTAAAATAATGAAAAAAGTACAGATAATTTGTTGTAGGTACTTTTTACTGTTTTTACCAGATATTTTGTTTTACAATGTGGCCCTCGTGTTGTAAGTGTTGAATAACCCTGGCTTATGGTAACAACACTAAGAACTCAATAGATCCCTGGTTTCCTTCGAAACCTTGTTACAGGATTCAAATGTAGCAAGAAGGAAATATGGAATTCTCTAAAAGATGGAATGTCTGGAAAACCAGAAAAAGTATATAACGTTCCCAGAAAGTAGCAATTTTAGTTACATTGTATTTGGGCAAGTTTAGAGACATCTCAATTTCAATTAAACAAATTCAGGAATTAAAAGAAAGTTATGTTATAGGTTTCCAGGAAACGTTTTAATTTTGCTGACATACAAGTGACCACAACATGGACAGGTGTGATGGTTCCTGTTACTGTGTGTGTCATTTTTTTGCAGTGAGTGCATGTTGGTTGCAGTGAGTGCATGTTGGTTGCAGTGAGTGCATGTTGCAGTGAGTGCATGTTGCAGTGAGTGCATGTTGGTTGCAGTGAGTGCATGTTGGTTGCAGTGAGTGCATGTTGGTTGCAGTGAGTGCATGTTGGTTGCAGTGAGTGCATGTTGGTTGCAGTGAGTGC
>JACXGM010037141.1:0-11189 GCA_016801145.1 Umbra pygmaea
TCTGATACCAAATAAAGTCAATTTCCTAAATAGGCCTGTATCCATTGCGAACATATTTTATTATAGTTATAAAATGTCCATAAAATCATTGTTGTAGTGGCGGCGACTAGCGGCTTGAGCTCAAACAACGCTAAGAGAGAGCTTACGAATGGTCCAGACCAACCTTACGAAAGTGTGACTTACAAAAGATATACTTAGCATACGAACGTTTCGGGAACCGTGCCATGAGGTTAAGAGAGAGGTTAAGGAATAGGTTAAGAACAACTTAGCGATAAGAACATTTTGGGGAACCGGGCCCAGGCTTTTTGTGGCACTGGTGCAGTAATGGCTTCTTTCTAGCAACTAAACCGTGCAGCTCATTTTTGTTTTAGTATTGTCGTATTGTGCTCCTTGAAACAACCACACCATCTTTTTCCAGAGCAGCCTGTATGTCTCCCGCGCATGTTTACAATATGTAATTAATCAATATATGTGACATGTGAGAAAAGGTCCCGGTACCGGGTACTCTCGGGATGAAGAGGTTAACTATGGGTTTTCTTTATATCCAAAACAATTCTTTTGTCAGTTTTGGCTGAACACTTTCTTGGTCTACCTGACCATGGCTTGGTATACCCGATTCTTTGCATTCTTAAAAGTGATTGAACAGTACTGACTGGCATTTGCAAGGCTTGGATATCTTTTTATATCCTTTTCTGCAAATCCAGTACCTTATTATGCAGGTCTTTTGACAGTTATTTTCTGCTCCCCATGGCTCAGTATCTAGCCTGCTCAGTGCATCCACGTTAGAGCTAACAAACTCATTGTCTATTTCTATACACACACTAATTGCAATGTCACAGGTGTGGGAAATTTAATTTAATTGCCATTTTAACCTGTGTGTTTCACATTGTGTGTCTGTAACAGGGCAAAACATTCAAACTTTTGAGCACAACTGTGTAAGGCAATGTGTCACGAGTAGTGTGGTGAATATGAGTAGCAAGGAGGGAGGCTGAAGCAGAAAGGCAATTTGAAGATTTACTGAATGTAATATGTGGTTCACACTTGATACATGGATAAACGAATCAAATGTACATATTGATATGCAACAATAGGAGACTATACAATTGCTGTGCTCTCTCCGCGGCACAGGACGCTTGATAAGTAAATTCCTGAGTGCTAAATAAAACATACATATAAACATACAACGCTGTAAGTGGCGAGGGCATTAAGTCCATTAATACCAAGTCCAGAAATGAACACACAATGTAGCAACCCGTACAGTACTCACACAAGAACAGAAGATCAATGCCGACACCTCTATCTAGTTTGCCCAGCGTTTATATACAGAAAGCTTTCTAACTAATCGATCACGGCTGAATGCAATCATCACTACAAGACACTAGCCTAACCTAACCTACACCATATCCTAGCAATAGCCAAACTAGAGAGTGGTGTCACACAAAACTTAAAGGGACATATACACATTTTTACAACCTAAAACAACAATGCAATGCATTGGCAACTAAGAAAGAATCAGTGCTTGAAGTGGGAAAAAAAGGTGCCGGTACTCTCTTGCATTGGCAAATCATTATGACATTTGAGATTTCTACAGTGAAAAACGAAACTTCGAGATATTGCTGGTAAAACAACAATTTATTGTTATTTATAACAACATAAATGTATTTATTGAAACAAGTTGTGTGTGTGTCCCTTGACAAACTGTCAGGCCATGCATGTTTTTCGTTATTCACGTTAATGTTGACATCGCTGTCATTGACTAAGGTAACAGTAAGGTTGGTAAGGTAACAGTAAGGTTGGTAGCTGCAGACTCTTCATTAATGCTAGCAGTTCCGCTTACATCAACCTCAAAGGTCTAAGGGGATTTAGGTCCGCCTGGCACAAAGTCGACCCTTTGGCCTCTGGAAAGGTCATACTTTGACCTACAGTGAAGTGCCTTATGGTTTTGGACTCAGCAGACCCATGGCTACAACATGGATTAATGAAATCCAACATCCTGGATCATTGAATTTTATGTTTCATTAAATATTTATCCCAAAAAATGGACATATGTATATTTTGTTTTTTTGTGTAAAAGAATGTAAATCATGACAAATAAGGATTTTTAATGCATTTTGTCAAGCCCCCGGGGCTCCTGGACTGGTGTGCAAAGTTTGTAGGCCATAAGAACTATTCAACATCAAAATGCTACACCCATTTCTTACAATATTTCTATACGTTTTTGAAATGCCAGCTATTTTTTACTTCCTGTCTGTAACGTGTTCAGTAAAAAAGGTGTCTACAACATGACCGACTTTGAGGCGTCATAGCTCCGGCTGTGTTTGACCCACAGGGATGAGCCACCACTCATTCTTTTCGTCTGAAAAAATACCAAGCATGTACGGATCGCGCTTGACACTTTAGAACGTTGGGAGACTGTGAAGGGTTTTAATTAACGTTAGTTTGAAGCTCATGAAACATACCCAATGATTCTGGTTGGACATGGACCTCTGACGTGTCTGGCTCAGGCTCTGGCACATACGTTCTTTTAGTACCTTTCTAAAGCCAGGCTAACATAACGACTTAAAAAAGACACACTTCTTTTTAGTTTCTACGTTTTCAGCAGTGAAAAAAATGTTTTGGTCAGGTGACAGCATTTACTAACTAGCGTCCGTGGAGAACCAAACTTCTGATAGGGTTGGCTGACTGCTTGCCTTTATGTGATTCGTCAAGAGATCTGGAGTAAGTCACGTAGTGCCCTCTGGGTAGTGTAGTTTTTCTAATGTTAGGATCATTACCAATCTCTCTGACACTGACCCTTGTGCAGGTACACTTAACAGTAAAATGTAGAGGTGACGGTACTGCATACCGGTGATTACCACCCCACTTCGAGGACTGGAAAGAATACAAAATACAAAGGAATTAACTATAACCATTATTATATATTGTAAGTAGAAAATAGCAATTTTCAGTTTTCCAAATATAAATTTGTTAAAACAATGAATGTTACATAAAAGTATTTGTTAAATAATGTAACATATTTTTTAATAGACCACTCTTCAGAGAAATATGTTCTAGGTATGTATGCAATCGCAAGTTTAACCAAATATAATTAACAGGTGCTAATGATAAATGGTATAATGAGTTCATTGAACCAAACTAACTGAAACAGAAACTGGTGTAGAAGGACAATGAACTGAAAAGTTGAGGGTGTGAAAGTTTTTGTAATTGTTCACTGTTTACTATGTTATATTAGTTATATTCAGAAACATTTCCTTTGCCTAAGACTCTTGCCCAGTACTATATATACTGTATAATCTATGTATATGAACCAGTATGTACAGTATGTATGTATAATATACTGTATACAGTAAATATTTTTCAGTGTGTGTGTGTGCATTAGTGTGTGTATGTGTGCATATCTGTGGGTGTGTGTAAAGCCTCAGATGTGATTTTTCTCATATGGATTTGTCACATCATATAAGTGCTCACTCAGCCGTTAGAGGTCAATGATTGGCAACATTAATGGTTTCTTCACTGTCAGATTTTTATTGGTTTGTTTGTGCAAATGTTCTTGGTATCTTGTGTGTGTGTTAAGGTGTCCTGGTGTGTGTGTGTTTATGTGTGTCTGTTGAGTTTTGTAGAAAGTGTTAGAGCAGATCTTTTGGAAAGAGAAATGTTTTATAATTGGCTTAATCACAAAAAGGCTCTTAGTCACTCAGACATCATTCTATCAATTTATTCCTTTCTAAACTTGGTAACTTGGTATATTTTAATTCTATTTAAATTGTGCCTAATTCAAGAATTTAGTCATGAATAAAGTAACATGTTTTTTGTATTGGTGGAATCAAAGCTTGTTCTGCAACAGGGACAGACTGCAACAAAACGTCTTACCTGTTGCTCAATGGGTAACAGGGACGACATTATTTATACCTGTCTCTTAAAGGGAAACAGGGATGACACTATTTATACCTGTCTCTTAATGGGAAACAGGGATGACATTATTTATACCTGTCGCTTAATGGATAACAGGCATGGCATTATTTATTCCTGTCTCTTAATGGGTAACAGGGATGACATTATTTATACCTGTCGCTTAATGGGTAACAGGGATGACATTATTTATACCTGACTCTTATTGGGTAACAGGGATGACATTATTTATATCTGTCTCTTAATGAGTAACATGTATGGCATTACTTATACTTGTCGCTTAATGGATAACAGGCATGGCATTATTTATACCTGTCTCTTAATGGGTAACATGACATTATTCTTACCTGTCTCTCAATCAGTAACAGGGATGACATTATTCTTGTTAAACTTAGTCATCCAACATAAAGCACCTGAAAATGGCAATCACACTAGACCTAAACACAGCTGTTTTAGCTGTTAAGAGGTTTACTCTTTATTTGGAAAACACATTTTGAAAATTCAATATTGTCACCGTAACAAAACTACAGTTCAGCTCACATAACATAACAGGGTACAATGTAAAAGTCACGAGTGGAGAATGAGAAGACAGAGCCACACACAGGAAGAGAGTCCACTACGTTTATTTTTGGACGTCGTCAGAAGCAAAAACGCAGCCAAGCTAAAATAACACAGCAAACAACGCTAGTATAATATAAACTTAACTTCCGAAGTAACGGTACCAATATATAAGTACTTGAATCTATAACAGAATAGAATACCACACTGAAAGCATGAACATTAACCCACAAACCCCAATCCCAGGAACAGATATGTATAAAGGCAAGCCTTAATTGGTTAGTAGCCCCAGCAGTGCATCATCTAGGGGAGCGGGAGGTGGAGTGGTGGCTTCAGTAGACGGGTGATGCCGAGCTGCGGATTCCGGACGCGCCAGTAAAGGGGGCCTCCGGATCTCCCATGCTGACAGTAAAGGAAGGACAAATTAATGAATAATAACATAATGTAAGCAGTAGTTATCAAAGTAACAATAATATGTAGGGCTTACATGGATGGTGAAACTTGGGGAAATTTGGGGATTAGGAGGGTGGAAATCTTCCTGGCAATGACACAGAAAATTCTCCATGTGATTTGTATTAGAAGACTTTATTTAGCAAAACAAGGTTTTAATGTTCTAGTTAATATCAAAGGAATTAATTTCATTAATTTTCACACACACACACACACACACACACACACACACACACACACACACACACACACTTGGGTTGGTTAAGACAGGGTTAGGCAACTTCAGTCCAGGACGACGGAAAAACTTTTTTTGTTTTTACCCGGTACTGTAGTTGACTGCAGTCACATGATGTCCCATTTGTGAAATGGTGTCTGATTAGAAGAGGATAAAGACCCAAACTTCATCCAGGACTCAAGGTGCCTACTCCTGCTTTAAGGGCTGTGAAGTAAAGCAGGCAGTTACAGTAAACTCCAAAGAATTTGGACTATAGTATTTTGGACTCTATGTTTTTATCCAACTCTGTATTCCTGCACTTTGGATTTGAAATGACTCAGCAGTTTTGATTTTTAAATTAAGAATTTTGTACCATAGTTAGTTGTAGTGGCTTAAGCTCCCGGAGCACCCACGTTGACCTTGTTTCAAGCCTCGGCTTGGCCAACTGTTTCTGCCTTTGCAATATTTTTCCCTCTATATCTGTTTCGCTCTGTCTCCCTATTCTCTACTTCCAACTGTCATGTCCATAAAAAATATTTTAAAAAATTAATCTTTAGTTCGTTTGAGTTTATTTTCATACATAACTGATAACCCATTTAGAAATTACAGCACATGTTCTACATATGCCTTTGATATAAGGGTGCTAAAAGTGGGACAGATTAACATTATTTACAATAAAATAGCATTGAATTCTTGTCCACATAATCCTTGTAAGGAATGATTTCCTGGAGTCTGCAACTCACAGATATCACCAGGCACTGTGAATGTTCCCTTGTGATGCTCTGCCAGGCCTGTACTATAGCCGTCTTCATTTCCTTCCTGCCCTCAGCATCTGAAAAGCAGGATAACTTGGATTCAGATGGGACGATTGACTTTGCCAGTGTTGTGTATTTTAACACATTTAGTCATCAAATAAATGACCTCATAGTCCGGAGAAAATGGAGAAGGAGCAATAGACTTAAAGCCGAGTTTTCTCATGATGAACTCTCGATCCAAAGATAGCATTTAATATTATACAGGGAATGAAGTCACAACAGAAACTTAATATTTATTTCCTATTGGCCCAAATAGATAGCTTTATTTTGAATCTCACCAGTATTTGGTTACATGGTGTCAGCTTGTACAATCATTCTAAATGTTAATTTCTCTCTGAGGCCCAAATGGCTACGGTATCACTTCTTACTGAGACGAAGGCCTTTAGACAAACATCTGGCTATTGTTCTCCATTTGGTGAAGCTGGCTTTGGCTCAACCACATTGCATTTCAAAAGACATCCTGCTTCTCAATTTAAATTTTCTCTGTCGACCACATTCTTTTCCAAGGAACAATTCTACATTTTACAGTTGAACCAATTTCTACATAATTACAAAAAACATTTCCACAATCCCAGAATAACTTGGTCTTTGCTGTATAATTTCCACATGATCTATAGCTCTCAGGCAAGACCAAACAACAAAGAATAATATTTATCGATCCAGACTACACTTCTTCTCTTATTATTACATATTTCCTTGGTTATTTCTGCATTAGCTATGAAAATCTTACTACATATTTGATTGATTATTGCTCTGTTAATTTCCGTGCCAAGGAAAAATCTTCTATACATCGCGCTTTTGATAAATTAAGGTAAAATGAACTCATTAACATAGCAGAAATTTCAAACTTGGATAAGAATTAAAAGTAAAATAAGATAAAAGGCTATCATCAATTACGGCGTTACAATTACTTAATTTCATGTGTTTCAGTTTACCCAACTGAGTAGTTTTCCAGTGGGGTATCGTGTAAGCAATTGACATCACTGTAGCATAAGTACATTTAGCCCACTCTTAACATTGTCGAATCATTGTCTTTCATTTTTTCCCCAGAATTGAACTTGTCATTTTGAGTCAAGTGTGTTTACTCTAAAACATCTTTCTATAAACATCCTCTCTAATTGTCAGTGAATATCTAAGGTTAACATTTCATCATGTAGAAAAATCTAAACCAATGCATTTTGTTTCTTATCCTAAAGAAAAGGCAGAACCTTATTTCCTTCCCTAGCACTTCGCAATTTTGTCCATCGGTTCATCCTAGTCCCATCCAAACAATTTTCTTTTTCTGTCCTTTTTTCTTAGTTAAACTTCAGCCCCCATGGGCCCAACAAACTTTGTTATCTCTGTGTCCGTTTCCGTGTATGATACGGCTTTGTTGTCCTCATGTTTTTTCTTCTGCCTTCTTGTATAGGCCTGATGATCTTTGTTGTTTATCTGATAGTGTGCTCATCCTGATAAGCTCACGTGTGCTTCCTGATCAAGTTTGTTTTCCAGGTGTTAGGGACATTGTGATGGACTCAAACCTTGTCAAGGTGTCGCGCATCGTTGCATTGAACCCATTCTGCCAGCCGTGCTTTAGGGAAGTCGATTCAAGGGTATGGCCAACTGTGTTTTTGGCCAATTGATGTTCATGCAATGAGAGAAGTTTGTTCGACATGATGTAACTTCTTGAAAACAAGAGCATACTAAGATTCTTTTAAGTATGCAGTCATTATATTGAACACATCATAAAATTTTAATCAATGACTGCTATTTCAATTGTTCTCAAACATCTATAAATAGTCCCAAGTTCTACTTTGTTAGTTAACAAGTAATTAAATTCCCTTTAGTCTCCTCAATTTCAGTGTGTTGTAAAATACATTTTGTAACATGCTCTGCTCAACTCCCCTGGTTGCTCTCTTTGGTTCCGCCAATTTCTCCAATGGTCCAACTCTGAAACTCCTCTGGTTTTCATGATGTGGTCCAATTCAACTGGTTCACTGTTTTCCTCGTCCTTGTTGTTGTCTTCATGGTCCACCGCTGGGCGTTGACTGCTATTGTTGGTTGTATCCCTCGAGATTCTTGATGGTTCCTCCAATGGTCTAACAATGAATGTTGGTGTATCACTCAGTGTCACTGTTATCTTTGGCTTTAAGGTGTCTCCTCCTGCTGGACTCTGTCCTACTGGCGCATATTGTGTGGTCATCTGAAAGTACCTATGTGGCCCCGGTTGTCTCTGTCTTTTCCCAAGTCTCTGCAGGTTGTTAAGGCTCATGTATCAGTTAGCTTCTTGTGTCCAAAAGGTCTCTGGTGTGGTGGGTGGCAGTGTACACTCATCTGCCGTTTATGTCTTCCAGACTTAGGTCTTTAAGACTGGGCCTCAATGTTAGTGCAGGACTCAACTCTACTTTAATTAAAACAAACAAAACTTGCGTAACTGTTTAAAATGCTTTCCTCAGATTTCCTCAGTCATACCTTAAGCCATATACATTTACATCATCATGGTAGTAACATGCAGGTTTGTTTTGAATTTCCTTCAATATTAGATTTTCCAAGACACAGCAGAATCACCAGTGTTAAATTTAACACTCTAACACAGTGTTACTTTTAACAATCTCAGAGTTTATTTAACACTGGTGATTTTGCTGTGTCTTGGAAAATCTAATATTGAAGGAAATTCAAAACAAACCTGCATGTTACTACCATGATGATGTAAATGTATATGGCTTAAGGTATGACTTTTCTATTTCCTTAATAATATTCATCTCCCCCTAGTCAGTAACTTTGTGGTAGTTTGGTGTCGCTGCCTTGCTGTGTAATCAAGCACTCTCCAATGCATTTAAAGGGAATTGGTGTCTGATCACACAAGGTGTATTTTGTACACTTCAGATTTCACTCTGTTCCTGCTCTGTTACATAATGAATGAAGTGAGCTAGTTCTACCAACAGCGAGTTCCATTAGTTCAGTTTACTACCAGCAAAATTTCCATTGCTGAGCCATCTCCTGTTTTTAATGTATAAGACTGTAACACCCACTGACATTTCTTTAGTCCTCATGTTGTCAGCAGACACAGATCTACAGATGGGGAAAAATGGGCATTGCCCCCCCAAATAGAGAGCCAAAGTCACGCCCTTATTCCATGGGACCTATCTTTCGAAAAAATATGAACGAGAGTCAATGGAGAGATAATAGTAGATATAATGTAGATATTGACAAATCTCTTGTGTGTTTCCTAATGATGCAGACGAACACACCTGCCTAATTAGAAACAGCTGTGTAGCCACTTCCGCAATATAAAGGGAGGAAACATGCTCTAAATTCCACCAATAAGGGCGACAATACCCTCAAATATGTACTTAACTATCCTTACTGTCATTGCATAATTTTTAATACCAAACGCTGGACTTCATTTGATGTGCAGGCCTAGCATCTGAACTCTGTGCCTGGACAATGATGTTGCACCAGGATCATTAAACATAAAGGGCAGTGGGGGTGTTTGATCCACCGCCTCCCACAGATAGGAGATGATGAGAGAGAGAGAGAGAGAGAGAGAGAGAGAGAGAGAGAGAGAGAGAGAGAGAGAGAGAGAGAGAGAGAGAGAGAGAGAGAGAGGAGGCGGAGATGGGAATGAGAAATAGAGAAGTGGAGGAGGAGGACAGAGCAAAAAAGCGGTGAGATTGCTTACATTTTTCTCTCGGCTCAGATCAACAGAAGTGTTTGTAGTGCTGAGTGTGCTGCCATGGCAACCCAGTAAGGCACAGGCATTCCTTACAGAGTGGTGCAGCTCACAGCATAAACGTATGTGTGTGTGTGTCACATTAACCTTGTGTGTAAATTTGTTATATTTAATATTTCTAAATGTTGTTGTTGATGCCATTAACAATGACTTGACAATAAAAGTTGTAATTAATGCTTCATGCAAAGCTGGTTAGTGTTTCAACATTGATGTGTTTCACAAATGTTGTACAGATCATCCCCCATGAAGTTGCAGTGAATTGCAGATTTCTTAACAGCTGATGAATTGATTCCTTCCAGGTATCAAAATAGTAACTATTACACAGAGTTATATGCCATAAAACCATGGTAAAGACATTTAGTGGACATTTCCATAGCTCACTTAATGCCTTACAATTACCACCCTCTGGTTTGAGTCCCCAAGGCTGTAAACATTAGTAATACAGCCCTCTCATTCACTACTGCATGGAAATACTGACATTTATAGAACACAGCTAAAGGGTGGGTGGGAAGAGAATGAGATATATTTATATTTTTTAATTTGGCCCCTGTTTGTACATCATTGAATACACAAAGGTTATGTCATTTTAACATACCTAAAATGTAAAACCCAAGACCCCTTCCTGTCCACAATAGATAGGAAATAGATGAAGGCCAAGTGATAGATGGAGAGATGTAAAGATGTGCAAAGAAATTAGTTCCAACTAGGTAACATGAATCTTTATTAGAGGAGACAAGGCAGACCTATACACACACACAAACACACACCTACACACACACACACACACCTACACACACACACACCTATTCGCTTCATCCAAAGGCAAAAGGCATAAAAACCAGACATACAGTATCTAGATCTTTTTGTTCCTAATTGGTCTCTGGAAGCAGAACGCTATTATGGACAATTTTATCCTCCATTTCCAGCTGTGTAAATCCTAATCCATTGTAATGTGGTCATTACAGACTCATTGCCTACACTCAAAGTCTTTATTCTTACTAATTAGCATACTGGATATTGGAGGCTAGTCAGGAGAATTCTCCAGAGAGTTTTGCCATTCAGTTAGCTGCCCTAGATCTACTCTGACCTGGACAGATGGCAAGATATGAAAATGGTTAGCGAGGGGTTGGTTTGGGTTTGGCAATCTATCACCAACCCTGGTCCTGTACAAGTGCAGGAGGTGTTCTGACTCAGACAGACATACAGACACACATATATGCAATTAAACCATATGCTGGCACAATAAGATGACGTTCCATGCTGTTCGGTCGCCTGCAAACATCATCATCAGTGTTTCTCAGTAGCACATCTCTGGTAAATTTTCCCATCCATGTTCCATATTACCATAACCATTAAATATAATGTTCAGCAGTAATGAATACTTACAGTTAATTATTCAGTAATTATTGTTTTAATGAGGCAGTGGAATTATAGCACTGCTCCAAAACCACTGGCATTGATTCACTAGGGTTCATTACAACACAGCCTTCATAATGTTTCACTGAGGTTCACTACAACACAGCCTTGATAA
>JACXGM010037142.1:0-11188 GCA_016801145.1 Umbra pygmaea
AAAAAGACTATCTTACCTGATATTGTAAGTGCATTTTCTATCTCACGCCAGAGTTGTTTTTTACCTCGTCTGTTTACATCCATCTGTGCGTTTAGTCTGTACAGTGTACAGTAGTAGTTTACTGCTCTGTTCACTTCCGTTTTTCTTTGAGCACTGATTCGCTAGCAAAATCCTAAAAACGACGAAGAAGAAGCAAGCTATACAGCCAATCAGAGTGGCCCACGTCACCACCCCCACAGGCCAACGGCCACGGAAGCCCGACGCCGATTCAACATGTTGAATCGGCGTCGGGCACCTGAAAAAAAGACCAACGGAGACCAACGCACCACGACCGTGAGGGACACACCGAACAGGCTAGAGCAACGGTTGGTTACCGTTGGCCCATCTAGTCCAGATGCCCGATTATCTGGTTGGTGTGTCTGGGGCTTAAGACGTACCACTGCAGTACACATCGGCATCATTGATCCTTCTGATAATGTTGACGGCGAAAGATTCTGTGAATAATAAATAAAAAAGTGATTATTAAATCATGCAAAACATTTCTAATATACTATAGATGTATATACATTAGTTAGGGCCTTCTTGCATTGCCACAAACTGTATTCGCCATTACTGTAGGTATGTGGTATGGGTGGGCAAAAATAAATCTCAGTCCTTTCATAAACAACTGTAAACCATTGTAATAACAATGTATCCCTTACCCCAATCAATAGTTTTTCGTTTCTAATTCTACTTCCTTTCTGTAATGTGTTTAGTAAAAAAGGAGACATACATGACAGATTTGAGACGCAATAGCTCCGGCTGTGTCTAACTCACAGAGATGAGCCACCACTCATTATTTTCCTCTGATCTTACTCGTTTCAACCGTACCAAGCTTTTGTTGCTAGCATGTCAGGAAGGGTACAGTTTGGCGTCATATACGACACTGTCGGGTCCAGGGGGATAATTATACATTACATTTTAGTCATTTAGCTGACGCTTGTCTTATCCAGAGCAACTTACAGTAAATACAGGGACATTCCCCCGGAGCAACTTAGGGTACAGTACCTTGCCCAAAGACACTATTAGCCCAGTAGTGAATCAAACCTGTAACCTTTCGAGTAGTCTGATTCCCAACCACTTTGTCCTCTGCAAGTTGATTTCAGTACACTGCAGTTATTCTCAAATGACTGATGAAATCTCACAAACGTAATTATTTCAATATGAAATATAGTTGTAATTACTGTACCTCATCACAAAGTCGTTTCTCTAGTAGCATTTCAGCACCAGCAGTTCTCTCGGGAGCCCATTGGAAAAAGAAGGAACAACATGCGGCTTCAAAAAACGTTGTGGGTTTGTGCCAATTAGTTCGGTTCGTAGTAGATCCCCATCGAAGTCCTCCGGCATAAAATTACGGCTACACACGCAATTTCTTGAAGATACTTGCCAGTGTATTCACATCATAATTCAGGTTCCGAACAGCACATAAACAATATTTATGTCGGTCAATATCACTCACCAGAAAAATATGATATGAGATGCCTTTTGCTCTTGCATCCTTCTAAAAAACACAACAGACATGAGGCATTGTACATTTTCAGTAATTTATCTATAATAATGCAACAATATAGGCTACAATTTAATAAAAAGTGGTTTTATATCAATACATTGATAGTCTTGTAGAATATAGAACCGGTAGTATATTTGAAACGTTGCAGTGATCATTCATGTCTTGGTAATTTTTTTTATTGTTTGCATGTTTGACATCGTTGTCATGACTACGTTGACAGGCGGTGAGCCTTTGAAGTCCGGGTTGGCTAACTGCTGTTCTGTCAGTGAAAGCTATGTCGCGCTGAATATGTCACTTTTCCAAATATGTAAAGAAAAGAAAAGTTGACCAAGAAAACTGAGTTTTTCAAGACGACTGGACTGAAAAATATGCATTCATTTTGCCCCAATCCAGCACGAAACCCTTGTGTTTGATTTTCACAGAGACCGTTGGAGTTGTGAATAGTGGAAATGTTGGTAACACTTTACAATACGGGTGCACTAATAAGCATTAATTAATTTATTTATTTATTTATACTTAACTAATGCACAGATAATACTGAATTAATGTGTATCTAATGATTATCTAATCTATTCAGTAATAATTACCACATCAGGAACTAATTAAGAGTCTGTCTGATAAATATATTAGTTCATACAATAATTGTTATTAATTAAATATGTAATTGTGGATTAATTCCCTAAAAACTCATTTTTTTAATTAATAGTCTTAATTAATATGTTAATTACCACAATGAGCCAAATCCTTGTATTTCAACTTACAGGTATAATACAGGTAAACTAATTTGCATTACTACATGATTAATTACTGCATTACTAGTGCAAATTCATGTGTAAATTACTACAATTACTAAATGATGAGTTAATAATGATGTGTTAATTACCACAATGAGCCAAAGCCTTGTATTTCAACTTACAGGTATATTACAGGTAAACTATTATACATTAATACATGATTAATTACTGCATTACTACATGATTAGTGTAGTATTCATGTGTAAATTACTTTAAATTAAATTATTTATGGCAATTAGGCACCTAGACAGTGAGCTTATTGCATCTGTGTTATCTGGCTCTATGGAAATGTATAGCTGTGTGTCATCAGCATAGCTGTGGAAATTTACATTGTGTTCTCTGATGACATCACCTAGTGGAATCATGTATAGTGAAAAAAGTAGTGGAGCCAGACAGCTTCCTTGTGCAACACTGTATAGTACTTCATGTTCCTCGGTAAGGCCAAAGACATTGTGTCGTAACCGTGGAGCATGTGAATATAAAACTATCTTTAACGCGCTGTGCCTTGTTGCTATTAAGGTCAGTTTGGTTAATCAGTTTTTTTCAGGCATGAAAACAAATACAGTTTGCTTATTTAGTTTTTAACATTTACTTTTTTATCCATGAAAATCAATCAATGAAGATTGTTCTCTTTTTGTTAATATTTATTCTAAAACTATACTGTACACCTGTAAATTTGATATATATTTGATATATTTCATAAATGTTGGAGCTGCTTAGTTTCAAAAGCAACCATTTCAGGAAAAACAGTGCCATTTCTTTTGCTCTAGTTTGGAATGTATTTTGAAAAATTCAGACACTTGAATACATGTTGCTTTTAAAGTTAAAGTAAATTGCTAATCATCAATTTTTCCAGACCTTTGACCTTGTACATATATCTGATTTGGACCTTTGACTATAAAGTTTGAGAATCCCTGGTTTAGCTCGAGGCAGTATTTACTTTGAGTATTTCTGGAGTAAACCCTATTTGGATTATTGCACATTCCTTCGCGCCTGTCTCGTTTCCTCCACTACGCAATGGAATACCGTGACAGATTGAACGACCTGTCAATGAGGCAGCGAAGGATTAGTCACAGACCTGAGGAGAGCTTTGCCCTCTCTCTCGGGGGGATGTTTTTTGGGGGGACGCAGGCTGCATACTCTTTCTCCCCACCACAGGGAGAGAGAGCAGCCAACTGAGCCGGTCCGACTCGCTAGATTGACAGCTCTGACAAAGAGTATTTCCCCATGGAGGAGCGGAAGGACGACCGGTTCTCGGAGGAAGAGAGGGAGGAGGCGACGGCGGCGTTAACCCTGGGTGGGGTGTTGAGGATCGCCAAGTGGGAGGACGTTTGGCACCTCTACGGAGGCGATAACAGCCCGGTGGAGGAGGAGGAGTGTGACTTCTGGGATGATGAGAAGGAGGAGTGGGAGATAGCCCCCGAAAGGATGAGAAGGGCTATTCGGAGGACACCACCACAGCCGACTCCACTGCAGCCCCGGATGGCATCTGCTCCTTCGGGTAGGTTTTCCCTATCTCCCATCAGCTTCCCTAGTACACAGGCAAGATCTACAACCCCCGCTAGCTCCTTCAGAACCCCTAGCATAGAGGCTAGCTCTGCTAGCACACAGGCCAGCTGCAGTAGCCCCGCTAGCTCCCAGTGTAGCGCCGTTAGCTTTCAGGCTAGCGCCCCCCCCCGTCCGGCTAACTTCCCCAGCTTCTCTAGCTCACAGGCTAGTTTTGTCCCCAGCTCCCTGGCTGGTTGTTTCCCTGTCTCTCAGGCCAGCACAGTTCGTAGCTTTCAGGCTAGACCCATTAGCATACAAGCTAGACCCACTAGCATACAAGCTAGACCCACTAGCATCCAGGCTAGACCCACTAGCATTCAGGCTAGACCCACTAGCACACAAGCTAGACCCACTAGCATACAAGCTAGACCAACTAACATTCAGGCTAGACCCTCTAGCATTCAGGTTAGTGTCCCTAGGCCTTCAGTAGCTGCCCCTAGGGCCTCAGTTCCTGCCCCTAGGGTCCCCCTTCATAAGATGGCCGCCGACCCAGTTCCTATGTGGTTCGATTGTGAGGAGGAGGAGGAGATGCCGGGCCTCATCAAGGCCGACCTCCCCAAGATGGCCGACCTCCCCTGGTAGGAGAGCGAGGAGGAGGACATGCCAGCCCTCATAAGCGGGTTTGCGTCCACTGGGGGGGTTGGCAGCCTTCCCAACGCCACGGTCTCAGGCAGCAGCCTGCCCACCGCCACGGTCTCCGGCAGCAGTCTGCCCACCACCATCGTCCGAACCCCCAGCGCAGCCACCGCCACCGTCCGGACCCCCGTCGCTGATGCCGCCGTCCGGACCCCCGTCGCTGACGCCATCGTCCTGATCCCCCCGCCACCGCCGTCCGGACCCCCGCCGTCGTCCGAACCCCCAGTGCAGCCACCGCCGCTCCCTGGACCCCCGTCGCTGACGCCGCCGTCCGGACTCCCGTCGCTGATGCCGCCGTCTGGATCCCCGTCGCTGATGCCGCCGTCCGGACACCCGTCGCTGACGCCGCCGTCCGGACACCCGTCGCTGACGCCGCCGTCCGGACCCCCGTCGCTGATACCGTTGTCCGGGCCCCCGGCTTGGCCGCCAGGGCTCCCTGACCCTCGGCTGCCTGAACTGCCTGACCCCGGGCCGCCCATTATTCCTCCTGATCCCGGGCCCTCTGTCCCTCCTGACCCTGGGCACTCTGTCCCTCCTGACCCCGGGCCCTCTGTCCCTCCTGACCCCGGGCCCTCTGTGTGGGGAGGGATTCTGTAACGACCAGCCCTGGAAGGGCTGTGATATGGACTTCCCTTTTGTTTTAGTTACTCCCCCGTGTGTGATGTTTGCCTCCCTCTAGTGCCTTTGTTGGGTATTGCATGTTCTTCTGGTGATGTGTAGGTGACGTCTTTGTTAATTATTGTTCCCCAGGTGTTTTCCATTGTCTCTAGTTAGGTGTTGTATTTAGGTTGGGTGTTTGGTCTTGTTATTATTTCTGGAATAAACCCTATTTGAATTATTGCACATTCCTTCGCACCAGTCTCGTTTCCTCCACTAAGCAATGGAATACCTTGACACTGGGTTGGTTTTTGGTAACAGAAATTAGGGCATAATTCATGTACAAATTAGTATAGGTTGACAGAGCACACATTGATAAATGTACTAAAATTAGAGAAATAAAATAGAATGGACGTGCACATTGTATAAGTAAGAAAACCACTGTTGGGTTTTTTGGGAAAATACTAACTAAAATGCAGTATTAACTTTCTTTGCGACTATATCTTTTCCATCACTGTCTATTTCTTATTAGTGCATGGGGCTCAGAAGACAGAGGTGTGTTTGTTAATTCTGACATTCCTCTTCCTGACGAGTGGTGTGCCTATTTGATTAGTGGATCGGTTCACAGATGGAGGGTTAGGTTGTGGATTTGTTAATGACTCATAAAGATACCATAATTTGATTACTTATTAGTTCTTAGAGTAGGGTCAAACATCCTTATTTTGGAGCTGCTAACTTTTAAAATGATCATATAGTTGTACATTTTGACAACAATTAGTGTTTTGACAATTACATACAGACTAAAGCTTAAAGTATTTTATACATAGTATGAGCCCATTTTAAACAGCCCTACCGAAAGGCAAATATGATGCTATTTTTCATAAATTCGAATTAAATACAAATTATAAGACCTAAAATTATTCTTAAGACATGTTTTTTTTATGTAGACCATATTAAAGTTCACTTCAACATTAAGAGAGAAAGGACCAAGGTTTTTTGTCCTGGCTGCGAAGATAAGAACATGGAGGACACATTTTGTTTAGTCTCTGTCAACATTTAAAAAAATTTAAATCATATTCTCTGGTTAGAGAGTGTAGAAGGCTACCAGGCAGACATGAAGGGGGTATGAGAGAGTTATACACTAATGGATACTTTTTTACCATTTAAATGGAAGGATATGTATATTTATGTGATATGCGATTTAAAGTCCAATGCAATGTTATAATTTGAGTGAAACATTCCCCATTTTAGGAATAGGAGTCTTGGAATTGAATATTCTATTTCTCCAGGATTTTTCTCTTGCCAGGATCAGTTACCCAATAGAGATTTTGATATTTTTTCAGGAGGATGGGCTTTAGTGAATTTTGAGGAGTGGGAATACTTTGGGAATCGCGTTAGCTGTCTGTCCTGGTCCAACAAATTTATTCAGACACAAATGAACATCAAGACATTATTTAAAACCATTTCAATGTTTTAAATTTTACTCTGTGAACAGAAGTCAATGTTAAACAGGAGAGAAACCATAATTAAAACAGGAGAGGAATCGTTATTCATTAAAATAACGACAGATTAAATTTAAGATATATCATTCATTGAAATATAACTGAACATATTGACATGAAATTGGCTCACTTATAAATATGAATATTGAAGGAATAGAACGGAGTGTGATTGTTTGTGCAATCATTAAAGAACAGGAAGGAATATTAGCTATCTGTGTTTAAGAGTTTTTCACAGTACTGTATATATTAGACTTTAAAGGGATACTTAACCCAAAAATGAACCCCCTCAATAACATGAGGCTATACATAATTACTTAATTTCCATCTTTGGGTTTAATATTATTTAAATCTAATATTAATTATTGTCAGATTTAAAAAGATTATGATTTTAGAGAACATACCTGATCCATAATTGACAGGATGTTTCTGATCTTCTGTGTTGCTGTTCCTCTTTTCTTTTTGAAGATTCTGATGAGCGGGTTAAGAAATGATCCAGCTGACCCATAAATTTGGACACCAAAGGGATAGTTGTGATCCTACTGAATTCTGCAGATACCTAATACCATTTTGAAAGGACAAATCATGTTGGCTGCTAAACAATTTGTGACAACAGGCTACTTGTACAATATTATGATACACCAACATGTTTTAGCAGCACTTACAGATGATAATGAAAATGAAAATTACAAATTAACATTTTCATATTTTAGAATTACAAAAACCATCCATTACATCAAAGACTTACCTCTCACTCAGTAAAGAGTGCTGGCCATCTGTTTCTTAATTCAATGATTAACGGCAAATCTACCAACTCATGCCTCCGTAGCACAAATGTTATGTCCATCAGCACCTTGATAACCTGCTCATTGTGTCTTTTAATCACCTCAGACATTAGTGTCATCTTTTGCTTTTTAAGGGTATCTTGTTTCACCCAATGGGTATTCTGGACAGTAATTAACCCCTTTTCTAGGTTGGGACTTCCCATGGATCTTTTTTGCTTATGGGAGTTGATGTTTAGCTCAGAACATCCTATGTTTCTCAATATTTTTCTGTAGTTTGCCATCTTGTAGTTCTTTGAGGCATGGGTGCTTCTGTACCAAAGCAGCAGCAACATCATCAAGATTGTTGCCTTGTACATTATTATTTCTGAAGCTGAAGCATCCAAAATATCAGACTTCAGCTTGGCATTGGGGCTCAGGACAGTACCATCAGTCTGATAAGCAAGTTGAGCTTTTAGCAGTTGAATCTCAGCATCAAAACTAAACTGCGGTATTGGGAAACGTTCAGGCCATGCCTGACTTCTAATGGAGGACACAGATTCTGGAGTTGAGAGTAAAGATGACTGTGAGGATGAGATTATGTCTGTGTCACAGGATAATACTGAAGAGGTATAATTTATTTCTGGCACAGACGAAGTGGTTGGGAAACTTGTAGATGAAGGCAACTGAATTACCTTGACTGTAGCTCTATCCTGTGTGTCTGAAGTTGAAGTGTGGTTGACAAAGTCATTAAAGTCAGGATCTTTGAATTGAAGTCGAAAATCTTCAAGTACTCTCAGTTGTGTTTGGATTTCTCTTTTAAAGTCATTCAATGAGTTTGGTACACCAGTTGGGAGATTTAACCTTTCACAATTATTTGCTCCCAAGATTACTAGAAGTTTGGCTGGGGTACCCTTCCTGTCAAACTTTTCTGAAAGAGAAAGTGAGGGGATGAATATATGAATACAATACCAGAAGACCCATCCCAACTATTGACATTAAATAGATGTTTACTATGAAATGAAATAGACATCAAATAGACAAGTCCACACAGGACTTCAGCGACTGGTTATTGCACCTCATCTATTATTATGTATCGTTTTAGGATAATCATTCGGACACCGCCAACCTTGTACTCTGCAAGAGGCTACAGGTCTTTCAACTTATTGTGGGTAATTTAGCACATTTCAAGAGTTGGTATCAATTTTAACGCCCTGGGGTGCTCTCTATACCATGAACACATCTTTTTGGCAATGAAAGCAAGGTTGTCTTCGATTATACAAATTTTAGCAATTATACTAAGAAACATTCTGTGCAACATTGACAATGGTGATGTCAGGATATTTAGAATTAAGGCAACATACGACATCCTCTATCATGACCTCAACGATGATGGTAGAGACACATGTGACCTGTAAGGTGGTATTTTCAGGGCTGGGAATGTGGGGGTTATATCCAACCATCAATTGGTGTTTTCTTGCCAAAGTTAGTGTTATGTTCTTGAAGCAATTTGAGTGCCTGACTTCTAAAGTAGCTATGCTTAGCTTCAAAATGCAATGTCCAAAGAAAAACTAAAGGACGCAGCTAATCATTTCTGGATAGTATTCCAAAAAGTGATGCTTTGAAAGCAGTTGTTTAAGTGGAAAAAAGCTCCTGATATTTCTGATAGTGTTCAGAGATCTTACATTCAAAATATGCAATGGTCTCATTTGTATGAACTGAAGACACAACCATTTCAACAATATCCTTCAAGTCTAAAATCATAAGCCACACAGGTTCCTCTGCAGGCACCAAATGCCCAATAATCAATGGTAGCAATCTTACAGAGACCAACTGATTTTCTCCTTGCAAATATCTGTGGCACCATTTGAGGTCAATTTGTCTGATCACCCCACTTGTACAGAAAATTATGGATGAGTTAATTGAGCAGATCAAGAGACAAGATCTTCTTTGAAATGAGTAAAGCAAAGCACTCACTGAAATTACATGCTTTTTTCACAGCCATGCCATTCACATCGTTCTCTTTTGCAATTTTCACATGTCCTTGGTGTTCTTCTGCAGTCCAAAGTGTAAATTCACCTGCCTTTACTTGCACCTGCACGAGAAGCTGTACAAAGTCGACAACAGCACCTTCCTGAAAAGTTCTCAATGAAGCCAGCCATTGAATGTCCACCAATATTATAGGTCACAACCATAGATTGTATAATTAATGGATAGAGCCACGTGTGACGTCACCCATTGGTTTGTTAAAATCTGATTTGAGTCACAGAATCTGCCGTTACGGGCGCAGACATCTTGGTTGCGGATGTGACGATATTAGACGAGAGGGAGCAGTGAGGGAGGAGCCATAGACTTTTGGGCGGTATCTGGGTGGTGTCTGATTATGATCTGACTGTGACGCTAGCTGAGAGTTGGCAACGCTGACACTCCACAGTGGCATACACTCCACATTACACACACACACTGGCAATCTGGGTGCAACTGCTGCCGAAAGCTAGCCTACATAACTCGAGGTAAGATTTAACTTCGCTAGGTTTTAAATATATATTTGCCCCATAGTTACAGCATATTACTTATATGTGGAGTCACCTTGTAAATTACATGTATCTGAAGTTACCATAATTGTCTGTAACGTTAGCTTGCCACTTATGGTAAGGTAAAAACATGCTCACGTTAATTTTCTGCAAATCAAAGTAAAAAAAAGTGTCAATACTTATCGTTATCTATTGGCAAAAGTATAACCAAGTTTCTTAGAACGTTTGGTTAACTGTAATAACCACAATGGTCTTGCTACTGTCCGCAACATCAGTCCATCGCAGGAATGAATGACGTTAACCTCGTCGCTGGAATGAAGGAGGACCTGCATCACCACTACCTGCAGTATCCAGGCATGAAGTTAATCTTCTCTAGCATCACCCAGAGATGCAGCTGGAGGAGTGTTGCCAATCCAGGGAAGATCGACAAGTCTTGCAGGTTTGTGAACAGTGTTGTGGCTACATATGTTAATTGTTTAAGTGGCAGCTTTGTTAAACACCCTCAACTAAAGTTTGACACTCCTGGGCTTTTTTGCACAATGGAGTTAATTTCACCACAAAGGGAAGTTGTATATTTTCTAAACAGTTTGGCAGTATCTATTAAAGCCCAACTTTAACAAGGGTGAAATGTTAATGTTTTGTTGTTCCCTTTTGAAGTTGAATTTTAATGTTGATTTTTCTTTTTGCCCCAAAGCCCCTAAGTCATGCCTTATGTGATGAGTGTCATAAAAATAGTATATTTTATTTATTTAATGTAATGATTCCTCCACATGTAGATGATAAGAATATTATTAATGTTTATTATGTATGGATGAAGAGGCAGTCAGGTAAGCAGAGTACATATAACAAAACTGGGTTCTAGGCAGGCAGATTTTGACTAATGCAGAGTAAACAATATACTATGGATTTTCAGACAGGTAGGCTATTGCAGGCAAAGCAGAATTAAATAAGCAAAGGGACAGGGGAGAATCCAAGACAAAATCCGTATACAACAAAGCATGGGTCAAACCAGAATAATAACAATAAGAATGAATGCTCAGTGTAAGAAGTCAATACTCACAGATACCTCGAAAAGAGGCTATGGATTGTGTGTGGCTTATATACAGAGTGAGTGAGAGCAGGTGAATGGAATTAGGCTAATTGTGTCCGGGTATGGGAAATGTAGTTCTTTGGAGACCTGACTAGGGAAGCTGTAGTCCACAGGAAGTAGAACTGGGGAATGGGAATTGTAGTTCTGAGCAACATAAACAAAGGAAGTGGCTGTTTTCTG
>JACXGM010037143.1:0-11188 GCA_016801145.1 Umbra pygmaea
CACTGAACAAGGTGGTTATACCACGGCTAGTCACACTATAGAATTTGCGTACACGAAGTCAGACCAGACGTGAGATTTCATCGCAGCCTACGATCACGTTCAAATTGATAAATCCCTTGCTTTGCGTAAGAATCGCCGTACGCCCGTCGTACGCCTGTTTTAGGTCGTACGCACGTTTCATAAATGAGGGCCATTGAATCTACAGCTCCAAGGGAAAAGAAAAACACCTGGTAACATACACAGCATTCCAAAATCAAATCACCACACTGTTCATACCTGACAGACAATTTGTTAATTTCCCAAAACTCAGATCAGTCACCACACACTAACCTAAACTTAACTACTGAGAAACCTTGCTGTTAACTCGATGTAACATGTATTATGTCGTAATGTATTGTTTGTAACCATGGTGACAGTGAGGGAAAAAAATATCCAAAAGCACATTTGCAACATGTCTGCATCGCGCTGGAATAGAAAACAAAATACATGCGAAGTGTCCGCATGGATTCGAACTCACAATCTCTGGTATGTGAGTCGCATGTTTATAGTTTAGTTTTACAAGAATTGAAGAGCAGTTGGAGGCCTCAGAAGGAATGTTGGATGTCGTTGATGCTCTTTTGGAGGTTAGATAACACTGTGTTCAATGAAGGGCCAGATGTGTACAGAATGGTGTCGTCTTTGTAGACATGAATCTTGGTCCAGACCCTCAGATTTGACACACTGAACAGCCCAGAGAAATTGTTAGAGAACTAGGTGAGTCAGTGTTCTGAGAAGCCAAGGAAATTGAGTCTGCCAATGTGAATTTGGTGTTGAACAGCCTCAAACTCCTTGGCTAAATCAATGAAGACGGCTGCGCAATAGTTTCTTTTGCAGATGGCAGTTATGATGTCATCTAGGATCTTCAGTGTGGCTGATGTGCACCAGGGTCCGACTCTGAAGCCTTTTTGCATAATGGACAGAGTGTGGTTGCGATTAAAGTGTTTGAGTATTTGTTTGTTCACCTGACATTCAAATTATTATGAAATCCAGGGCAGGATGGATATAGGTCTATAACAATGTGGTTTAAGAGCCTCACCCCTTTTGAGCGGGGGAATTATGGTAACGGATTTCCGGTCTTCGGGAATTTCCGATGATGTGAGGGAAAGTCAGGAGTATCAGGAGTTGCTATGATGGCAGCAGGTAGTTTTAGGAAAACAGGGTCCAGATTTTCTAGGCCTGCTGACTTGTAAGCTTCTATATTTGGGAGATCTTTCATGACATCTGTTTGAATTTGAGTGACTTTGAGTGGATTTCACTGTCTACCAATGAACAAGAAAATGTCTCCAGACCTTTTGGTTTTTATTTAACCAGGTGTGTATGTTCAGAACAATTTCTCATTTGAGGTGCAAGAACACATAAAGTTACACATGAATTACACAAGAATAAAAATAAATTAAAAAAATTAAATAATAATGGGGGTAGCAAAAATTGCTGCAGACAGTTTTAGAAAGAAACGGTCCAGATTGTCTAGTTCAGCTGATTTGTAAGGGTTGAGATTTTGTAGCTCCCTCAGAACATCAGCTGTCTCCTTGGTTAAGGAGAAGCCTGGGGGGTTTCGCCAAGATGCTGATGTAGGTGCAGGGCTGTTGGTTCAGAATAGGGGTTGCCAGATGGAAAGCATAGCCCACCATAGCAAAATGCATATTGAAACTTTCAACTACTATATAGTGGACCTATCAGTGGTGATGGTCTTTCTTAGCCTTAGAGCCGTGGGCAGCTGGGTGGAGGTGTTCTTGTTCTCCATGGACTTAACTGTACCAAAGAACATTTTTGAGTTCTGCTTGAAATTGCTAGCCTTAGAATGAATGAATGAATGAATGAATGAATGAATGAATGAATGAATGAATGAATGAATGAATGAAACCATTATTGCCCTTAGGGGAATTTGTTTTGCACTCAAAGGAGCCACATTGATCATTACGCACAGTCAACAGTAAATAACAATAACAATAGAAATGTCATGATGTGTGGTGTGGATGGAGACCAAAGGCAGTAGATGGTTGTTGCTTGTTTAATATGTAGACAATCTGGAAACATACAGAATGCAGTTGCAGGTGAACAGCTGAAGTGCACACCGGATAACTTATATAGCTTAACCTCTTAAGCTTTGCCCCCAAATTGTAAAATTCAGCATAAACAATCCTACCTAAAGTTAAGCTCTTGTTACACTGGACTTGGCAGTATATTCATATGGTTGATATTTTTAAAAAGGAAATACTTTTTTTGGATATATATACAATTTATTTCGATTAAATATACACAGTGAATATGGCACAAGATTAAATAAAGAAAATGCATAATATTTTTCTGTTTTTATTTTTCTACATCCTCTTTGAAAGACTACTACAAAGTAATATATTGTGATAGGGTCCTGAAAACAATTATAATAATGTCTCACAGGATGCTCTCAAAAGTGGCATGGATACATTGACAGCTAAGTACAGAGCGTACCCATTAACTTCCAAACTTCAATCACTTGTTGAAGCAAGTGCACAACGGATATAATTATATAGTTTAACGTGCTCTCAACAGTAGCACGGACACTGACAGCTAATCATACAGAGCGTACAGCTGGGTAAAAAAGTACAGAGCGTATGCATTAACTTGCAAACTTCAGTGACGCAATTTTCACAACTTACATATAGCCTTCATAGCCTTCCAACACCGTGAACATATATTCAATGACCGACACCTCTCCCTGATTGGCCATAGCTTATATAGCACTACCTTCTTGTCTAACTGCACACAGCTGAAAGCAATACATATTCAGATCTCGAATAGCCTAGCCTAAGCTTCAGCTAATCTGGCCAAGCAGAGAGAGGTGTCAGGACAGTACACAATAACACAAACCGCATGCAATGCACTGATGTTAAACACAAAGAAAACAGAATAAATATTTAAATATATAAATACATGATGGAGTCCAGTCTCATGTCATGCCACGCCACGCCAACACACACTGGGCTGGGCGAGATAAGAAACAGTAAAAACCACACCAAACATCCAACAACATTGAAGACATAGAGCAGGGGTATTCAAATCTTACCCTACGAGGGCCAGAGCCTGCTGGTTTTCTGTTCTACCTTATCATTAATTACACCCACCTGGTGTACCAGGTGTAAGTAAGTCGCCAATTAGAGTATTGTAATGAAAAAACTGAGTGAAACTGGTTTGAGGAACAGATTTGAATAGGGCTGGCGTAGAGGACACAGAAAAATAGAACATAAACAACAACAACACAGCAATGGTGGTGACATGCAATCATCAGTCCAATAGCTAAAATGAATAAATTAATAAGTAAATAAATAACGAATAGTGCACATTATAATGCCTATGTGCCTATGTCTGATCTGTTCAATAATAAGTTAAAGAACTGTCTTCCGTTCTTTGCATATTTGTGAGTACTATAATTTAGAAATAACCGTAAACAAAGTTAATGTCCGAATAGATAATCGAGTTAGGGTCTGTATTCGAATTAGGATACGTAGTGGATGATGTTGCAATTTGTGGTTTAATTTGTTGATAACGTTTTACCTGGTTTTGATGGAAGGACTGATTTTGTTTTGGTTCAATTTAAAACGTGGACGATCCATACAATTGTAAGAGTCTATAATCAGCGCTTGAGGGCAGCTTCTGGCCGTTTGGTATCGAACTAACTTTAGCTTGTTGAAAGTAGTGTATTTTGGAAGATTATGATATGGGTACCTTGACAAATAACAAATGGAATCTTATATTGTTGGGTTGTTGTTTAAAAGGATGTTGACACTTAGGATTGACATTGAGAATAGCATTTAAAAGCGTTTTTACGAACAGACCAACTTGAAGTTACGATTAAGAAAATTGCAGGCCACGCAAAATCTTTGGTTATTAATTTGTTAGGGACACCGTTGCCACTTTGGAGCAGTTTTGATGTAGCGTTTATTTTGCCTTGTGGGGATTAATACGTTTTGGTGAACATATTAAATGGGGAATTTAAAAGGACGATTGGTTACTTAAGGGAAGCAACGAATGGGGTGAATTGACTAATTTGGGGAAATACTTTCATAAGATGTCAGTTGACTGGTTTTTCTTTCAGTTACATTGGGTAAGCTGTGTTCTAGCTTTCGACTTTGTTCGGCCTGATCACACGATACAATTTCGAACACTATGCACATGTATGAGAATTCTGATTTGGGGTAAGCTTCGTTCTTGGGAACGAGAAGTAATTTGGTATGTATTTTAGTTTTTCTTTACTAAATAAGGGACTTGTTGTTGGGTTTCCAAAATGAGACGGGAATTTACTGCTTATGTTGAAGTGCTAAAAATGTTTGTTTAGGTGTTCTGTATTGTGTGTTGTCTTGGAGCTCCTTGTGTTGTTCTGTTATGTTTGTTTTGTCAATTTGTCTTTTTGTTGTCTTAAGAAGAGGAACAAAGGGGGATAGGGCCTTCCGAGGACTGTCCTAAGTGAACCCTGGTCACTCAGTCCGCGAAAGTCCATCCATGCTTGGCGTTTGGCCACCCTTCACATGGGTCACAATGGCCCTCATTTATTAAACGTGCGTAGAAACCAGTGTAGATCTGAGCGCAGAAATCATCTTACGACGAGACTCACGTGTGATTTACAAAACATTCGTATCACTCAAATTCCAGCGTACGAATGAACGGGTGTTGATAAATCAGACTAAATCAGGTTGAAATCCCATCGTAATTTAAATATCACGCCCACATTTATGCACGGTTTACAGGCCTCGCCCTTAGAATTTACGACATGGATAAGCGAAATCCGGCAAAGAAAAGGAATTTCTCTGAGATAAAAAGAGACGCTCAGGTCTCAGGTGCAGGCCAACCGCTTGGTATTAATTGGAAGTTTAAAATCAGGCATCGATTGTTAAAGGAAAATGCGGTGTTGACTGAGGTTACTGCTACAGTCATTGAAAACTATTAACGAGAACCTTAAGTGCATTTCAAATGAATTATTTATTTTCATTAAACCTTCCACGTTGTATTTTTTAAGTAGGTTGAAGTCAGCTAAATTGGGCCATCAGATAAAATGGGCCAAATAATGTTGTAGCGTCATGTATTTCAATATCTTTACAGCAAATCACTGATCTTGCATTGTTGCTTCAACACTTGTGGACTTGTAACAATAGTTTTCATTGGTCTGATTTTTCTAGGCAGGCAGAGTAGAAAAAATACATTAGATCTCATGCAAAGCTTATTTGATGGTATTATAAGCCCTTTACCAAAAAGTGGGCCATTTTACCTGACTTCACCCTAGCTTTCTTACACAAGATAGTACTTACTATATTACAAGCTCAGAATAAGATCCTTTCTCCTTCGTAAAGCCCAACTGTTGTGGCCACTGATCTTCATTGAATGGCACCATTCTCCAGCGCAATATCGTGGAGAACCCTGCATGCCATAATTATGTTGCAGGCCTGCTCTGGTGTGTATAGCAATCCCCCCACCCCACCCCGCTTACCCAAGATAGAGCCACCTGCCCTTGAGCAAACGGATCACTCCACTGTGGTTCGTGTGCGTACTGTTGAACCTGCGCTCCTGTTTGTTTGGGGATTTGCAGTACGCCCTGTAACCTTGATCCAACGCTCCAGTTTAAAAAAATAGAGTCGCGTGTCCCACCCGGCCACCGGCTACAATATTCAAAACAAACATCCTGGCATCACATAAGATCTGAACGTTGATTGAACTAAAGTTTTTGCGATTGATACATGCGTAATCATTCATGGATGGTGGCTACAGACGCAGTACAATCAATTGCCCGATTCGCCTTAGTTGGAAACCCAGCAATCTCATAAAATTGTCTTTTAATCATAGTTTGAATATACCAGAAAGGGACTTCATAGCCGCCAAAACTGCTGGCATACTTCGACTATTTTCGGCTGCGATATACCAGACCTGTCCCTGATCTCCCGCTGAAAGATCCCAATGTAGAGTGCGCGCATTAAGGTTCTCCAGATCTGCCATCGCTTCGACTACAGGACTGCCAAAGCGCTTGTTTAAATATATATATTTATTTGATTCAAATTGTTGTTTGCCTAATTTCTGCCCTCATGTTCTAGGCCACCCTGAAGTGAAAGGGAAAAAATAAACCACTTAATAGCAATGTGCTGTATATAATTAATTCGTAATTCTGAAATGTAATTTGCAATATGGGGTAGTTGCTATGCATACACATTCATCAATGATCGCTGGTTCAACAATTTACTGAACAATGTGGTTATACCATGAACACCGCTAGTCACACTATAGAATTTGCGTACACGAAGTCAGACCAGACGTGAGATTTTATCGCAGCCTACGATCATGTTCAAATTGATAAATCCCTTGCTTTGCGTAGGAATCACTGTACGCCCGTCGTACGCATGTTTTAGGTCGTACGCACGTTTCATAAATGAGGGCCATTCTGTTTTTGCAGGGGGAAAAGGTTATTTATTTGGGTTGACATGTTGAATACTGATAAGGGATGACAAATGGCTAGGCATGGTTGAGTAACAGTTCTTAGAAGAAGAAGAAGAAGAAATTTTATTTACATAGCGCCTTACCATAGCTCAAGGCCGCTTTACATTATACATTACAAAACACCCAGACACTCAGACATACATTACAGTCACATGGATACAAATAATCACATCATACAAAATGCATGTTAAATAGATATGTTTTTAACTGGGTCTTGAATATAGCCATGGATGAGGTATTACGTAGTGTGAGAGGTAGCGAGTTCCATAATTTGGGAGCATTAACACTAAATGACCTTCCACCTACAGTAGACAAACGGAAACGAGGGATGGACAATAAACCAAGTTCAGCTGATCTAAGGGACTCGGTAGGGCGGTAAGGGTGGAGTAAGTCAGACAGATTTAATTGTTTTTTTAATTTAACCTTTATTTAACCAGGTAAGTTGACTAAGAACATTTTCTTATTTACAGCAACGACCTGGGAGCAATTAGGGTTAAGTGTCTTGCCCAAGGACACAACGACATTTGGCTCAGTCGGGAATCGAACTGGCAACCTTCTGACTACAAGTCTGACTCCCTACCCACTGAGCCATCTGCGCCCAGATATTGAGGGGCAAGACCATTTAATGTTTTAAATGTTAGCATCGATACCTTAAAGTGGATGCGTGATGCCACAGGTAGCCAGTGAAGTTCATGAAGTAAAGGTGTAACATGAGCAAAGCGCCTAGTCGAGGTGAGCACTCTAGCTGCAGAGTTTTGAACATACTGTAATCTTGCAATGAGTTTTTTGGGAAGACCAAGAAATAAGGCATTGCAATAGTCCAGGCGTGATGTGATTAATGCATGAATTAAAGTTTCAGCATCAGCTAAAGCTAACCTCTTCTTAGAGGTTGTTCAGAGGCTAGGGCCATTGGGAATTTTGGGGTGGTTATAATCTTAACAGTTTCTTTGTTAAAATTGGGTCAGATAAAGGGAAATTTATGTAACTGGGTAAATTTGACATCGGGACTATGTGTTAGTGTTTATGGGCTACTAGTCACAATTTAATAATTTTTTACTAAACTTTAGTGTTTTGATTGCTCAGGGAAATTTTGAGTTCAGCACAGGACTATGTCATATTTTTCTTCTGTTTTAGCATTGGCATGTGAACAGTCTTAACGTTTGGCCTTGGGAATTGCCAAATATTTGTTCAAATGGGGGTGTTTTCGGTTTATTATTTTTGAGAGCCTAGGGGCTAGGGCAGTTCTTTTGTGTGATGGTATCTCATGGTTCGGTATTTCAGGTGTCTGGGAAACTGGGGAGGCTAGGAATTCCTGAGTTCATATTTCAGTTGACTGTTTTTGGTTTTGCCCTGTGTTCTTACAGAGGTGTGGTCCTGGCTAGTGGGTGTGAGATGGGTATTTTAGGATAATTTGTAATTTTGTTAACTAGGGGTTGGGCAAAGAGCCATGTGTTCCTGCTATTTAAACACTTTTTATTTTTTAACAGTTCGTCTTACATAGTTTTTGGGGTCTTAATGGGTTGGAATTGGATATGTTTTATTAGGTCATCTCTGTATTACATTAGTTTCCCATGATTTTTGCGTGTGAAACAAGGGGGGAGGTGAAGAACAGAGAAGTCACTGAGTTATACTTTATTCTATATTTTTATATCATCAGATTTTTATTAGGTTTTTCCAAGACACAAGTACAAATTTGAATTTTGTTTTACTATTTTCTTAGTTAAGGACTAACACCTTTTTCGAGTTGAGGTTATTTTAATTGTTGGCAGCTGATTTTTATTTTTGGACGTGGGTTTATTCTGATGCAAATTAAAGTATTTTAACCAGTTGTGCAAGCTTTGTTTCATATAATCAAAGAAGAGTTGAGTCTGCTTGCTGTTGGAAGTCCAATTCTAAAGACTTCCAAGGAAAGACCTGAACAAGGATAAGACTGTGTTAGAAGCCGACCGGGATGTGTTAGTGTTGTAAACCTGCATAGACTTGGGAGATGGACAGAATCTATTAAGGCCACGGAGAGACACTTTAGAAAATTGCAGATAAGCCACAGAGGGGGACGAGACCAGAAGAAGACACCTTGAGTCCAGAGACGAGCGAAGCAGAGACAAGGTGGAGAGCTGAGATGAGAAAAGAGAGCTGAGGAGACGAACCAAGGCGAGACGGAGAGAGGATACGATGCTAGCAAGAGACCAGGGGAGTTCGAGCAAAGTTCATTTTATGACACACTGAAAATTAATAGTTTAAAGAGAAATTGATCACCTGTTAACTTAGAATTCAGACATTAGTTAATGACAGTAAAGCATAATTTAAGACTAATTGATACTAATTTGAAGTTTAGAAAGCATGCATTTTAGTTGGGATTTGTTTTACATAATGTAATGATAAAGGTATTATTGAATTGTGTGGAGAATGATTTGACAATGTTAAAAGACTTATGCAACAATGATGTTATACTTTAGCTGGGAGACACAATTTTGCTTTAATTGATCTGAGGTGTAAAATTTGAATTCTGTTTGATGTTATTGAAAGCGATTTATCATCAATCACTTTAAGGGGGGATTTATAGAGGTTATTTACAGTGATCCTTGATAATGAAAGAAATCACTTATGGTTAATATTTGAATGATGTTGTAAATTAATTAATTCATCTGAAAATGTGGTTGTAGTACATGTCATGTTTGATGTTTCCGAGAAGGTCTCGACAACTTGATGAAGATGTGGTCATCATAATTACAAATAATTATATGTGTAATTTAGATATTGAATGTCTAATGATTGAGATTGCAAGAAGCCTTCTGTTACTCTTGTTTTAAGGAATGAGAAGAGCACATTGTTTAGACAGAGGGGGGTTCAGGTTAAGAAGAATAGTGGCCTAAGGCTTCACATCTGGCCAATATATAAGTTGTAAAAAGGTCAGGGAACAAGCAGAAGAATGTATCCTTGTCAGATTTAATTTAAGCACTGGTCAGCATAGGTTAAAGGTCATCCTGCCCAGTGAGTGATTGTTAGACTTTGTGGCACCGGACGAGTCACAAGAGGCATGCAGGAAATAAGAGTGTAATTTTTTGTTTGAAGAAATTAGCCAACCAGGGAGTGTTATACAAAGTGATGTAATGTTTTGTGATAAAAGGGATAGCCTGATGAGTATTGGATTGTCTACTCTTCTTGCAACGGATAAACCGGTTACATGTATAAAATGTGTAGTCTAAACTAGCTCTTTCTAAAACGTCCTCTAATGCTCATTCTCCTCTTTATGGAAGTAATTGGACACGACACTTGTCATTGTGTTGGCATTCCAGGTGAGTTTGTAATCAATAATGGTGCCCAAATATTCATACTCCTCTACAATCTTAATGGCTGGCCCTTGAACTGTAACAGGTTACACTGGAGGGGGCCTTTTCCTAAAATCAATCACCATTTATTTTGTTTTTGAACGGTTTAAAATGTGTGAGTTTTGTTTACCCAATTCATTGAAGTGGTCAACCTCAGTCCTGTAGTCCTGTTCATTATCTTAGCATTCTTAAGCGCCTGTGTATCAGTTCCTGGTTTCCTTGAAGAGCTGCAGATTGTTTGATTCTAAAGCAGTATGCCACAGAGTGTTTTCATGCTGGATGAGGGCGGTTAGTTCTGGAGTGAACCAAGGCCCATATCTACTCTTAGTTTGAAACTTTTTGAAATCGGCATGCTTATTTAGGATGGAAAGAAAGGCATACTTAAAGAACAACCATACATCCTCTACTGATCGGATAAGGTTGATATCCTTCCAGGATACCGGGGCCAGATCAATTAGCAAAGCCTGTTTGCTGAAATGTTTTAGGGAGAATTTAACAGTACTGAAGGAAGGCCTTTTAACCGCAGACCATAGATCGTATAATTACTGGATATGACCATGTCTGTCGTCACTCATTGATTTGTTAAGATGTGATTTGGGTCTTCGAATTTGTCATTATGGGCGCAGACATCTTGGTTGCGGATGTGACGATTTTAGACGAGAGGGAGGAGTAATCAGGCTAGCTAACTGATATTAATTGGGATGCTAACAACAAACAGTATTAAAACAATATAATAAAATGTTAAACAAAATGTAATGATACTTACTGGATAAAGTGAACTGCCAACTCATTTGAGTGTCTTGTCGTACAACCTAACGCCATAGCCATGCCCTAAACACCCCTTTGCTTTATCGCCGATTTTAAAATCAACAAGACCATAATTCAAATAATGAACATCATGATAAACTGCAGAAAGCTTAAATCTATCGATTGAGATCATATATTCATTTTGAAAATGATTATTAGCTCAGTGAGTCAAGTATATTATGTCTCTCATTCTCATAGATTGTTACAGAAACTGAGGGCCTGATTTACTAACACCAGCGCAGTTTGCACTGCGTCTGTTTATGCGAGTTCGGTAATTGCGCACGCTATGCTTCCACATTTAGCGTGGTATTTATCAAACCCGATACCCATTACGCAATCAGCGCATACTCCGCCATCCATTAGCGCGCCTCTAAAAGCGCAAACAATGGCCCCGTATGTATCTATCATGGATCTCCCTAAGGAAAAAGAAAGCGCAAGCGTAAATTTAGTGAAGATGAAATTAACATTTTAGTGCATGAAGTAACAGCAAATCTGATATATATTACAGGGCAGAACATCCACACCCTCGGAAATACATCCAATTTGGATTGCCA
>JACXGM010037144.1:0-11187 GCA_016801145.1 Umbra pygmaea
GTTAAATGTTGTTAACATTTATTTCAAACTCAATACATAGAATACTGGTACTTGGACACTTGTTATTGTACTGTGTATGGCTGAAATTGTAATGTAAGATATGGTCTAGTAAGGTAAGTCTTGAAATCTTCAGTTAAGATAATACGATTTCAAGTTATTTTAAATCAGCCCCATATCCATCTGTCCTTGTCATCACTGAACTGATGTTCTAAACTGCCTATACAAATATCTTACCAATTACGGATTTACAATTTATCTTTAGCATTATACAACGAACAGCTGATCATCCTAAAATATAAAGCTGCTGATATACCGGTACTGAATATTTATTATACCAAAATATAACTCAAAATGTTTTTTAAATAAATAAAGTAATTTTGTATAGAAACCCCTTGCATGGTTGCCCAATATGTATGTGCAGACATAGTGTAATAAATCAAAACATATTAAACCATTCCTTCTATTAATTTTCAATGCTGAAAATGTAACATACAATACTTAATGTTTATTATTCTACACAAATCCATGAAGGCTGTAGCTTGGTTTTGATGGTAACTCATCTCTGTCCACGGTTGCTCCGCTGATAATAGTTTGTCTGGAAAAATTAAGATGGTAAGTTTAATAAACATACATTTATTAAAGTTCTTTATGAATATATATCATATATAGTCTTCTTCATAACACATCTTTATATTTGTTATGCTCAGTCTTGTGTTGCTAGGATGTTGTCAATTTGTCACACCTGGTTCTTGAAGCCAGTTCATGCCAACCTATTCTGTCTGAACCCACTTTTTTAGTGCTAAAAAAAATCAAAGGCTTTTAGAAGATTAACTTATTAAGAATCAGTCAGACATTGATTCCAAAATGGATTTCTGCTGCAGAACATTAGCAAATATTCCTGTTGTATTTTAAATAGTTTGGAATTAATAGTTTTAATTTGTTCATATTCTGCTTGTGTGTAAACAAAAAATATAAACCGATGTAGAAAAATCTTTGAAAATAATAAAAAATACCTTCTATTATGGTTGACTTACTACTTGCATTTGCAAATAAATCTATAGTAAAGCCATTCTAGAAGAGTATTATGAGTGCAAAACATATTTGTATGTAATACTAACAACAGCACACAATCAATCTGTTTGCGTTATGCCTCTTGTTATTTGGATCATACAATATGTATGTGTAGTGTATGAAATGGTTTCCTTTGATTAAACTGAAAGGGTTTACTCTTCCTATTTGTCGGAGTGGTAAGCACTATAGACCAGAGGTTTGTGGATTTTTCCACTTTCTCAGTCTTTTTACTCTTTTTAAAACAGCTTTGTATTTTGGGATTGCCTTTGAACACAACTCTTGTTGCTGTGATAAAAATTGGGAAAAGTAACAGAGTTGGAAAACGGGATGCAAAAATATTCCTAAGTGGAATCTGCTGCAAACAGATTTAATATTTTTTTATTTCATCTTTATTTACCCAGGTGGGACGATTGGGAAGAATTTCTCAATTGCAACAGCGACCTGGCCAAGATGAAGAGAAATGGTGCAAGTCGACATAAAGTTACACACCAAATACAGAAAAATATAAAATACAGAATGCAGATACTCAGTGTATACAGTAGGAAGTATATTGTATGTACATTTTGTGCAAAAGAGGTCTAAATTAGAGAGCTACAGTATGTCAGTTGGTATGCAAAGTGGCAGGACTACAACAATGGAAAGAAAAACTTGAACATAACTCTGCAAATTATAGTGTGAAAATAACTTACAAGGAATAATTGTTTGAGCAGGTGGAAATGTGCAAAATACAAAGATGCTGACAAATGAGCAAAGACAGGGTGTGATTGAAGGAGGAGAGTTAGAAAGTACAGTGGTCAGACATTAGTTATTTAAAATAAGCGAGGTGTATTGGTGGTCTTAAGTTTCAGAGACATTTGTAGTTCATTCCAGTCGTTAGCAGCTGAAAACTGGAAAGAATGGCAGCTAAATGAAGAATTGGCTTTTGGGGTGACCAGAGAGATGTACCTGCTTGAGCACAGGCTGTGTGTGGGTGAGGCTATGGTAACAAGTGAACTTTGGTATAGTGGGGTTTTGCCTAGTAAGGACTTGTAGATAAGATGATACCAGTGAGTTAGGCAGTGAGAGTGTAACATGGGCCAGCCAACTGTACATAGAGGTTGCAGTGGTGAGTGTTCAATGGGGCGTTGGTGACAAAATGAATGGCGCTGTGGTAGATGACATCTAATTTCCTCAGGAAGGATTGTGAGGCATTTCTGTAGATGACATCACTAAAGTCTGGAATCGGTAGGATGGTCATTTTCAACAGGGAATGTTTGTCAGGATGAGTGAAGGAGGCCTTGTTGCAGAATAGGAAGCCAAAACGAGATATATTTGTGGATTGGAGATGGTTAATATGGGTCTGGAAGGAGAGTGAATAACAGTTGGAGGCAACGGAAGGAGTGTTGTATGGCATTGAAACACACTTCAATGTGTGTTAGCACAGTGTCCAATGTAGGACCAGATGTACAACAGTTAGAAGGGTGTCATCTCCTTCTAGAGGTGTATCAGAGAGTTACCAGCAGCAAGAGCGACATCATTGATATATACAGGAGTCTGCGGGGCGTAGTAGGCTAAGTCACTGCATTGCAGGACAAGCTACGCCATGATAGTTAGTGGTTTAAGCCTGACTGTGGGTTCTCTAAATTTTTCCGGACCTCCAGAACAGGTGAGGGAAATAACATTTCCAGCTAATCCGGAATGGTGTTAGATAGTGGTTCTGTTAAAACAACCAATCAATGGCTGTATTTGTTTTAGATACCTGTTGGTATGTTGCCTCCCCATCTTCCTCATTACGGGTTCACTATGTACATGCCTGATTCATTCTTCTTTGGTGGGTCAACCTGTAAAGAGAAAATCAGATAGATGCACTGATTTCAGAAACTCTATTGATCTTCCTCTATTATACAGTTTAGAATTAATTAATCTTCAGTAAATGTACAGTACATTTTATTTATTTACATAAGAGTTGAAAATAAATAACTAAATGTATATGTGGTCCCCATCTTTATTAAGGGTTTAAATGTACTTGGACAATTGTCAGCTCAGCTGTTCCACAGCATGTTGTGTAATGCCCTCATTAGTTCAATTACAAGTACGCAGATAAAGGTCAATAAGAAGTCCAATGAGCTATCACTGCCAGTGAAACAAGCCATCATCAGGCTGAAAAATGAAAACAAACACATCAGATAGAGAGCAAAAACATTCATTTGTGGCCAAACCAACTCTTTGTTTTACTCCTAAAAAGAAAGAATGCACTGGTGAGCTCAGGAATTTCTTAAGCGGACAGAAAGTAAATATGATGAAGTAATCAAAACCCCTTCCCAGATCGAGAACACCTTCCAGAAGGTAGGTGTACAATATCTGTGTCAAAGTTAACAACCAAGAGAAGACTTCACCAGTCTTCAACATATTCATATGATGGTCTGATAACAACTTTAGTAGAACGAATTAGCTAATTCAAACGCGAGAAGACTCTCCCTTGATCTCACATCGAATAGTGCTGTACTATCCGTTGGACCGAGCTGAACGGTCTGTTGGGTGTGCAAAAAAGCGCCTGTTTTATTCTGCATTCGAAAGCTTTGCTGTGGCACCAGTGTGAGCGCTAACAAACTGTTGCACTGGCAGAAAATGAGCTTGCAAAAGTCTGTAGCCTTTTTTTGTAGCTAGGAAGCCTACACTATTAAAATATAAACAAATACTTTAATTTTGTTTTAGTTTGAGCCAGAAAGATTGCATTGGTGATCGATTTAGGCTTGTAGCAACTGCCAATTAACTAGCCAATGCAAATAATGTAGTTACTACATAAAAAATGCTACTTTTGTAAAAAACATTTTTTTTATTTGGCGGACTCTGCAAAAGGACGGGACAGGGTGATGACATCATAAACGTTGATTGACAGAGGCAATTGTTGTACCCTGCCATATTCATGACCCATATTGAGGATATTGGTCTCAGGACAGTAACCACTTGGCAAAATCAGGATGTGCGCGCCACGGACACCTGTTACAAAGGCATACCACGTCATCTGTGGGCATGGGCATGTATGGCTGCCAATGGAAATGGTTCCCTTGTATTTATTGATGATGTGACTGTTGCAAAAGCAGCAGGATGAACTCTGAATGTTGTGTCCGGGGATATTTTATCTGCTCAGAACAAGCCAAATATTGCAAAACACAGTGCAGATAGAAGCATACTGCTAAAGCAACCTAAGATTTTTAAAGGCAAATAAGTAGAACATTCTGCAATGTCCAAGTCAATCACCTGATCTGAATCCAAACGGGCATGAATTTTACTTGCTGAAGTCAAAACCGAAGGCAGAACGCCCCAAAAGCAAGAAGAAATTGAACTGAATGGTGATGTCTATGGGGACCAGGCAAACATTGGCTGCAATGGATTTGCAACCAAGAATTAAAACTCACAATTTATTTCGTGATTATATTTGTTCGTCCAAATACTTTTGAGCCCCTGAAGAGGGGAGGGCCTATTGGAGGGGACCACATATATATTAATTGCTGTAATTCCTCAATCGCTTACCCAATTAGGATGTACTGTAAATACCCTTAAAGAGCTGAAGGTTTGTGCTTTCAGTTCATAATCAATATTTAATGTCAAATCCAATATCAAATCCGACAGCTGAAATAATGACAACTTAGTCAATGTAAAAAAATTGGACCAAAAGTAGAATATCATACAAACCTCGACATGTGAGCCAGTCTCCAAATAAGCTTCATTATATATTTTTCTAAATTAAAGATAACCTTTACGTTACAACAGATTTATGTTCGCCACTGCTAATGCTTAGTTTAATTACGTTGACATTCGAAACATTTTAATTCATTTAAACTGAAATAATTTATGCATACTCCACAAATCACAGCCAGATGGAGGATATGATTTTGCTACTTTGCCTAAACCATATTGTCTTTCAGTTGAACAGCTAGATATGCAGTAACCGCCATGCAGAGAAATCTTCCTCCACTAAAGGGATAAGCAGGCGGTGTTTATCTAGCCAGCTAAAAAATGGGAATCATTTTACTAGCTAGCTTTAAGAAATTAATCAATGTTATCAATGTTGATATATTATTGTAATAAGGATGATGTGTAGTAGAATGCATACTGTACTGTATATCTCGATCAAATTGCAGATTCTGACCACTCCCCCAAATCAATACAAATCAGCCTGCAAGTCTTCTTACAATGGTCTGAAGGGTATTTACATTAGTCTGCTCATTTATAGGGATCGGGCGGACATAAGTTGAATAAGGATCCATGTCAGGGGTGCTGTTATTATCGGACACGTCCTTTGACTTCTTACAGCACCAGCGCACCACCTGTTGAGAGAGAGACATTAGGAAGCTGTCAGACTGGGAGAACATGTGTAGGTAGTAAAGTACAACGAAGCGTGCAGGTTACTCACCAACATGATGAAGATGATGATGAGTAGCAGCAGGATGGCGGAGGCTAACACCAACAGAGCAATGACCCATCCTGGTACCTGGTCTCTAAAATCACTGTCGTCCGTCGATTCTGTTGAGTTAAACATCCTAGTTTTATCTGCAACATGACTTGAAATGGGGATGTTTAACTTAGGAAACGTAACTGGAATTGGTGTTGCAGGGAAAGTAAAACATAGTTAATCTAAACAGATTAATGAAGCAATATGACAATAGTATTAATGATATGTATTTTCATATGTTTATCTTACGACCAGTAAAGTGTGTATTTATCTGGAGAACAGAGTCTGGATCTTTTCTGATTTTGTCCAGGAAGATCAAGTTTATTTCCGATTCATTGATAGCATTTGAGTTGAAAACAATGACAGTGTCTGCTATCACTGATCCAGCGCTGTGAAAAAATATAGGAAGGATGTTAAAAATGTTACAGCAAATCAACAAATCCAACATGCAACCTTAATGGCAGGCATTAAAAATGCATTGTAAAACAGAAGTTTTATTTCTGTGTTACTGATTGTTGTATTGTTGTTGTTTTGCCGATCACAATTTAATATTGAGGTTCTTGCATCACTGAAACTATCAATTTTCAAGTTTCTGACAATTAAGTTCCTCACAATAACAGATTAAAATGCTACATTTTAACCTGTAGTTACATTATTCTATACCGTACCGAAAATCCATTTTTGTGATGCCTCCATAAGTTCCTGCTGTTGCACATGAAGAACACCCAAAAGTGTCAGCAAGCTGCAAAACACCCAATTAGTTCCCCAATACCCATAGTAATGGTAGTAATAAGTAAGCTTTTGAACTAGCCTTAAACAAAGACAAAGAAACCAGGATTGACTGCAGGGAGTGACCCTTGATTCAACAGTGGTATAGTGGAATTTATGATTTTTATGAATTTTTATGAATCTCATATATGAACCAGGAGTTATTTTAATGTGTCAATGGCTGTAATAGTGATATACTGGTATTAGGCATGGCTCTTAAACTTACCAATTGGTCAACCTCTTCATACATTTTCTTGTAGTCCTTCGAATTGGGATTTAATAGAGAGTCATTGAAGACCCTATTGGTGATCTCCATGGACAACCGGAAGACATTCTTTACTGTGGGTGTGGTGTTGCTGCCCTCTGGAGTCACTGAGCGTGGAACTCGGAAGAAGCTGCCAGACAGAGCACCTAGGACGCAAAAATTACGCACCTTACTCGAGTTGATTAAACTCGACATCTACATGGGACATCTACAGTTTTCTTTTAAATATATAATTTTTTTAAGATATGCTGTCACGGTTCGGTTGCAGGTGTGGTGTAGTGGAGAGGGAGACCAAAGGCAGGGGGTAGGTTTGCAGATTTTACTGACGAATACTCTGGAAGACAAGTACAATCGGAAAACGTGGTTGCAGGAGACACGGATTGTGAGAAGCACAACGATTATATATTTATACAATTACACACACTCTAACGCGGCGCGGTCGCGAATAATATATATACAGAGCGTACGCTAAGATACTCAAACAAAACTACTCTCTTTTCACAACTCGTAATACCAGTACCGTACCCCTGGAGGTCAGCACACCAACCTTGACAATACATTAATGACTTGCGCCATCCCTTGTTCACCTGGGCATTGAATAGAAATCAAGGAGACCGGCTGAAAGCAATCACTAATTAGAATAAAACCAGCCTCTTGAAAAAACCTGATAATACCTAACAATCACTCCAGGTGAACAGGGGATGGCGCCATACTTAAGAACACACAGATATATAGTATATGACTTCAACACAAACCCACAGTGTATAAGCACTGGCCATAATAAGGAACACAAATACACACATGAATATAACAGGAGTCCATTTCTCAGTTCATGGCCTTTTCAATATACATTGTATTTGTTCTATGTTTTTTGTTGGGTACAGTTTACTTTAAAAAACAGTTACCCTATTTTTCCCCCCTCCCAAATTGTTACAGTACGTCCAATTCCCCCTAACCTTGCCATGACAGCAGCTCCACAAATCTTTGGACAGATGTGGGATGGTGAAGGGAGCTCATATGGTTCCTCCAAACACAAGTCACTGAAGAGTCCGATTCTTGTCACACTGCTTGTTCAACACAACAGCCTTTAGGCAGCAAACGCGTGGGAGAATTACACATTCATATACTTCCATGATTAAAATGATGGGTGCTCGATATGCACACAAGGAGTCGCTGCACAGCAACATAGCTAGGTATGTTAATATGACTTATCGATCCCTTAACCCAGGCAGTGCTGTGCCATCTTGTGTTGCCTCTTCCTGGGGTTTTGGGCAAAGCCATGGTTACTTTGTAAATTGTGAACACAATAATATAGCTGTCTTGCAAACCAGTGACTAGCCTGAAACGAAACCAATGCATAATGCCATATTCCTTGCGCTGGAAGTCCATTAATTCCAATGGAGTGCAATCCGAACTGCTGTGAATCCTTTGCCGGACTAGGTTCGAGACTTCGCAGGGTGTTTCACGTGTTACATTTTTTTAACTTGTGCGTCGCTTTGCTGGTGGTATCAAAAACTGATTTGTAGCTGAGCTTTGTGTGTATGGGATAGCAACAAGCTGACTTTAACAGCCCAAACATATTATTTTTCAGCACAAATTTAACATTAATTGCTTATGTTATTAATAATAAATGTCTAACCCATTTTTTAAAGGAAATATTCCAAATTTGAGAGGGATGTTATGATGGAATTTAGCATATACATTTGAAAAGAATATCTTCATGTAATAAATGTTATGCTGGCAAGATCACTGAACATTAATCTAAAGTCAGACGAGGGTACCTTGTCACGTCACTCTCTACTGAGTCCTTATGTGTTGGTCAGGCACCTGTGTATTCAGTTGCTGTCGCATACTTGGTTAAAGTGCAGCATCTGAGCCTCAGTGGTGTAGGGGCATGTATTATGGATGCGGCATGCTGGCTATGCCGTTGCGCTCTGGTAGGGGCAGAGCAAATTGGTACAGAAACACTGCCAAGGGTAGAAGTAGGTCAGACACAATTACTTTGACGTGTCAGTTGTCTGCAACTCCTTGTGTACAGTGAAACCTGTGTTAACTCAGTCAGTGTTGTATAGTTATGAAATGTGTAAAACTCCCACATATGTACTTAATTAAGTCTTCCATGTTGAACAAGCTTCAGAATCGATAACAATCGGACTGCTTGGCGACAAATGCTTGGGGTAAGCATGTGATTGACCTTTGACCATTCCTGCACCTGCAGGTCAAAGGTGAATTGGACAAATTTGATAAAAATAGGATTACAAAAAAATGATATCACGCAAGATGTCATGTATGCAATTAGAATTATAAAAACACATTCACCTCCATATAAAAACTTTAAGGCGGCTTTCTCTTAGGCAGCCCAATTTGGTAATGTTTCCATTATCTGTTTTTTGACCAATCACATATCTTTATTTTTGTAAATTATTATCATAATAAAACTATGTGAATTTAGCTGTCAAATTACATCTCCAAAGAAAACCCAACTTATTGATACTTATCTGTACGATACTTATTAATATATTGCTAACTAATTTGGCAATCTTGGTAACATTAGCTAATGTCAACATGTATTTCCAAGCCTGCATGGAGCAATTTACAGAAAAATATTATTCAGCCCCCATTCTACCCCATGTGACGCAGTTGGGTTATCTTGACAACGGTTGTTAGGAAGAATTCATAGATAAATAAAACTCTAGTAGAAGTTCAGTAAGTTGATATTAGTTCACCACAGTACATAAAGGCAATGTTTCTATGGAAGCTACCTACCAAAATTCTGCTGATGATAGCAGACAGAGATATAATAGAACTTAAACAGTGTTGCCTATTCATCAATAGGCTATTACAAGTAATTTCTTTCATAGGTTCCAATCCTACTAAAGCAACTGAAACAATTCTACTTAACTGGATATATTATCTTACCTGAGACGACAAATATCAATAGACATTGTATGATCCACAAAGGTTTAGTCAGACGTTGAACCATCTTCTTTTTTTAAAGCAAATGCAACCAAAATATAATAAAAAATTATTAAGCTGATTAATTAATTTGTATGTTCAATGTTTTTATTAAGTAGAGTTATGTGGTGAAGTATGAAATGAGGAGGTCAGGAACAAATCTTTTACAAATGGGCCAGATTCAAGTGTGTCTGACAGGTGCGTGGGTCAGAGGCTGGACCGTGATAAAGAAATGTGAATCACTCAATTGTGAATCACACCTCCTGTTTACTCCTGATTCATGGGCAATAGCATCAAAGCACATTCATTTGACTTGAACACCTAGTACATTCAGTAAGACTAGGAGTTTGACAAGTTTGCTAGGTCAGTGGTTCCCAAACCTCTCCTCGGGGACCCCCAGATAGGCCATGTTTATATTTTCACCCTGAAACGACACAACTGGTTCAGTTAGTCAACTACACATTACAGCTTTGACTAATTGAATCAGGTGTGCCATTTTAGGGTTAAAACAAAAGCATGGCCTGGCTGGGGGTCCCCGAGGAGAGGTTTGGGAACACTGTGCTAGGTTATAATTTGATAATAAGTCAGCATCATAAGCTAGTTACAGTAGCTATACCATGAAAAATATTTAGCCACCTAAATAAAGAAATAGGTAAAAAACAGAATATTAAAAAGAAGACATACTCCAATTTTCTTGTCATGGCACGGTACTAACATTATACAACATTTTGGGGGAAATGATTGAACTGCCAAACCAATAGGATGGGGAAATAATCAGACGTCCTCTTGAGACAGACATAAATGGAATGGAGAAAGTAACTTTTTCTTGAATCAACCCCATTGAAAACCTCTGGAATGTGATGAAGAGAAAGATGGATGGTCACAAGCCATCAAACAAAGCTGAGCTGCTTGATTTTTTGTGCCAAGAGTGGCGTAAAGACATCCAACTTCAATGTGAAAGACTGGTGGAGAGCATGCCAAGATGCACGAAAGCCAATTATTAGTATTATTAAATTATTATTCCACCAAATATTGATTTCTGAGCTCTTCCTATTATCATATACAGTATTATGTTGCTTAAAAATTATTATGAACTTTGTTTCTTTGCATTATTCTAGGTCTGAGAACTCTGCATCATTTTTGATTTTTTTGATTTTCTGCAAATAAAATGCTCTGAATGACAATAGTTCTATTTAGATTTTGGGAGAAATGTTGTCAGTACTTTATGTTATAAAACAAATATGTTCCTTTTACCCAAACACATACTGTATTGAACACTCCAAAGTGTATAAATGACACAGTTTTATTGTAAACTGGAATACTATAGTTAAGATATGGCAACAGCACAGACTCGTAATCCAAGGTAGAACATACCCAAACGAAGCAAAGGTCAAACCAGAACAAACACCAAAATCTCTAGCAAAAGCACAAAGGGGAAATCCAACTCAGAATAACAAACACAAAGCAATGGTCAAACCGGAATACACTATACACATGGAATGCTCAGAAAGGAGAAGATTATACTCACAATACCTCGCAAAGAGGCTATGGTGTGTGTGTGGCTTAAATACAGACTGGAGTGAGCAGGTGTACTGAATTGGGATAATTGAGTCCGGGTATGGGGAATGTAGTTCTGAGGAGGCATGACTAGGGAAGCTGTAGTCCACAGGAAGAAGAACTGGGGAATGGGAAT